>JAODUH010034789.1:0-21796 GCA_027564835.1 Typhlichthys subterraneus
CTCAATAGAACTCTATGGGAGAAGTACCAGAGACATTATATAGAGGAGACAGACCGCTTAGAGAGTCCTCAGTAGAATTTAGATAGGTCTTGTTAATTCATAACTGCCTGGAGAGAAATAGCAGAAACACTATATAGAGGAGACATGTTGGAAGATCATGTCCCGCCTCTCCCCTAGAAGAGCCAATCGCCTGCTTTTTAATTTCAGAACGGATAACCTTTTAAGCCAATTCGGTGTCGTGAAATCTTGTGCATGCGTAGTGGAATTTCAATCTCATATTTCATAACTTTTACCTTTATTAGTGTTTGAATACCTTGACAATTAAAGCCCCCTGGAAATATTGTTTGATGAAAACATTAGTAGCGTTTAAGATTAATTTCATACACGGATCCCCGGCAGAAGATGAAAAGATCTAAATATAATTTATATATAAATATGAATCACTCCCTACCGCAGCAAATGTATTTCCCCCAAGATGTCAAATAGCTAAACTAAAACACCAGTGTGGTTCTCTATCAGGATATGTCAATCAAGCAGGGTTTGTACACGCCTACACACTCCCAAGAAGAGGTCTGACCAGGCACATTAACTTTATATGGACACCTGTGTGGGTGAACAGGGGCTTTAGCTGGCCACAAGCTAACACACTTCTTCTCTGTACCCACTATAGTCCAACATCAGTTCCTCCCCTCTCCATTAGGGGGCAGGATAGAAGACGCTGCCAGCGAGCTACGCAGTCAAAGAGGATAACTGTCACCATCCCACGAGGAAGACCATTAACACGAGTCCAGCACACAGTGCCCTCCTCTGTTTCCATCCTCCTATCTGCTCTACAACCTCTCCATGTCTCGCTCCTGAGCATTAGACTGTGTTGTGTATTTATTAGACTGTATTGATTATATATATGACTGTGTTGTGTATTTATTAGACTGAGTTGTGTGTTTATTAGACTGTGTTGTGTGTTTATTATACTGTGTTGTGTATTTATTAGACTGTATTGTGTATTTATTAGACTGTGTTGTGTATTTATTAGACTGTATTGTGTGTTTATTATACTGTGTTGTGTATTTATTAGACTGTATTTATTATACTGTGTTGTGTATTTATTAGACTGTGTTGTGTGTTTATTAGACTGTATTGTGTATTTATTAGACTGTGTTGTGTATTTATTAGACTGTATTGTGTATTTATTGTACTGTGCTGTGTATTTATTATACTGTTTTTATTGTACTGTATTGTGTATTTATTGTACTGTATTGTGTATTTATTGTACTGTGTTGTGTGTTTATTATACTGTGTTGTGTATTTATTATACTGTTTTTATTGTACTGTGTTGTGTGTTTATTATACTGTGGTGTGTATTTATTATACTGTTTTTATTGTACTGTGTTGTGTATTTATTGTACTGTATATACGCTGCCCTGTTTTACACACTGCAGTCTAGAGTTTACAGAGAATGATGATTATTTTACCAAACACATTCAGTGTTTGTAAAAACACGTTACTGTAATGAGAGAGGTCACAGAAGGATGGGTGACTTAACCTGAGGCCCCTATTGGTCAGGGCCCCATGTGCCCCGATCCTTAATGCAGCCCTGACTTTGAATGCTTCTCTCTTGACCAGTTAACGTTAGCAAAAGATATTTAAAATAAATTAAATGGTTAAATAAACAAAAATAAAAATGTATTGTAGCCTACTGTATTTACTGTACTGTATTGTGTATTTACTGTACTGTATATATGTTATTTTGCTGTATTTAATGTAGTGTCCTTTCATTGCTGGGTTCATTGTATTTTTAATACACAGCACAATACATTTAAACATGAACATGACGGCAAATCCCTCAGAGATCCTCCACAGGCCCTGCAGCATGGAGCTACAAGTTACATTAAACCAGATCGCTGTACAGATCAAGCAAAGCCGAAGGAGCTAGTAGCTAGCTAAACAGCTAACACGACACGTGAACGCTAACGGCTAATTGGCGGCGGCGCGGAAGCAACCGCTGCTCTCCATTTCTAATCTTTGCCACTTATCTGTCAACCCTCTCTCGCTCTTGTCCTCTATGCTCCCTCCCTCCCTCCTATTATCCTCTCCCTCCCTCGGTCAATCGCTCCGGTCCTCTCTGGGGCTCATTTTTCCATCTCTGTCACTTACCCCGTTTGTCTGCCTCCCCCATGCGCACACCCCCCCTTCCCCAACACACACACCCCCTCTTGTTGAGCTCTCTCACCTGGCACCAGCTCACGACGAGCGAGGCAGGGTCGTGCCTGCAGCCGCCTCGGGGGTCCATGTTTGTCCCCTCGTCCAGCGACACAGGCAATAGAAGTGTTACCAGTCTGTGTGTGTGTGTGTGTGGCGTGAGTTCTCCACCCAGACAACCTTCTCCACCCCTCCTCCCCTTCCTCCTCTCCGCATCGCTTCCCCGTGTTAATTAACGGGGAGACGCGTCTCACACACACACACATCAGCACAGCAGCTGCAGCATAAGTCACCTCGTCAAGCCAGCGGCGTCCGATGCGCGCGTGGTCGTGCGCGTGTCCCTGTGTTGGCACAGCGGATTAGTCTGCGCCGTTAATTGAATGGCGGGGTCAAAGCATCGTTAGCATTAGGCGGGGTGGAGGGACTGAAGCGAACGGCCGCGATTTACATATCTAAACACGGCGATGATGAGCGCGCTGCTGTTGAGTACGCGCTTTATTGGAGCACACGCACAGGACACCACAGGTCACTAACCTAGAGCGCATGAGGCTGAATTTAAGTGGGTTAGTTTATCACACAGCTATAAGCAGATACAGTAGTAGCACACACACACAGTGCTCACAAAACACCTATCAAGCCATTATGCACACACCGGGGTAAAGTGATACCACTATAAGTGCATCCATCCTACCAAGGCTTCATTCAGTGGGACGATGATGTGATCCGACAGTGCTACAGTATGGCACACTAATCAGCCACCGGTGAAAGTCTCGTCCACAGTACCGGGTTGGGAACACACCGTGGTGGCTGATTATCTTTCCGGGCGTTCAATGGCTTCGATGAGGCCCTTACACTAATGTAAGGACATTCCAAAGGATGCTGTGATGATGATTATGGGCTAAGGGGCATCGTGAAGCACTGTAATCTCATCCTTTTCCTTCGATGTCCATCAGCCCTGTCTGTGCTAGCAATGCTAGTAGCTAGATGATGTGTGTACACTGCTATCTATAGCATAAGTGTGCAGCTAGCTTTAGCGTGAGTACACAGCTAGCTACAGTATAGCTTGGGCTACAGCATTGGTGGGTAGCTAGTGTGGGTACACAGCTAGCTATAGCGTGAGTACCCAGCTAGCTATAGCGTGAGTATGTAGCTAGCTATATTGTGAGTACACAGCAAGCTATAGCATGAGTATATATCTAGCTAACGTGGGTACACAGCTAGCTATGGCGTGAGTACACAGCTAGCTACAGTATAGCTTGGGCTATAGCATTGTGGGTAGCTAATGTGGGTACACAACTAGCTATAGCGTGAGTATGTAGCTAGCTATAGCACAAGTAGCCTATGCAGCTAGCACTGAACAAAGGTACGTCTGCCTATAGAGGTGGTCTGGCGGCTGGGCCACAGTGGGCCAGCATGCATCTGGATGCATGTTCTTGATTTTTGCCTTTTTATCAACGTCAACCTTGCCCTTGAGCTACGTGAAGATGTCCGCATCAAAACGCCTCAATTCTTCACAGAAATGTTCAGTGAGCTTGTCTGGCCTTCCTCGCCGGGAAAACCAATTCTGCCCTTTGAAGAATTCACATTTGCAGGGACTTAAAAAATAAAAAAAGCATGCATGGCTAAGACGAAGATGTAAATAAGCCGAGCAAGATGTGGCTTCTGTCTCAGTAGTCTTAGATGAAGAATAACTGTCTTTCAGACCCTGGCCCCAGGGTGAACCTGACATTTGATTCAATTTGCCTGGTCCCAGGGTTGAAGACAACCTTTTTCACTCTGTCGGATTTGTTGGTTTTCTTGTACTTGCATAGAAAAGAATATATAAATAAATAGAGCCTTTACTTTATAATAAAACTGTCCAGAGGAGATTCAATGGATGTGTGTGTTTTGCCCTACATAGCACATTATTACATTTTCGTTAGATCTTAGATAAATACAGTTGGATCTTAGTTCAAATTAACATTTGATTCTATAGCTTCTTTACATCAATATCAGTTCCCTGCTACATGCTGGTAGTTGGAATGAAAATAATCCTTCTTTCACACTATTGGATGAACCCGATTTTTATTTCCATCCTCAAATGACCTCTATTATTTCTCAAGCATACTTCTAATGAGTCCCAGTATCTACTGGTAATGTGGTTTCTCTTGTTAGCTCAGAACAATTAAATTAGTGTTTAATTGAAGATATATTTTCATTTTGATTTGAGTTTCTGGTTCATGGTGTAGCGTGAAAATAGAATTTAAATTAAGTAGTTATAGAGTTCAGTTAAATAAATATTTAGGCTAATATTCAAAGCCCTGAAGATATTATGTTATATTTTTTAACTTATCTAATATTAAGTACTATGAAACAATTACTGTGTATAGCTTACTGTTCCATTTTGGATTCCTTTTAAATTAAAAAACACGTACTATAATAGACATTAGACATTCAACACTCATTTGGAGTATGAAAATAAATACCATGCAGCAAAGCGAAGATTTTATTTATTTTGATAATAAAATAACATTATATGAAACTAAATCTAGGCCTGTTATGATTATGTACATGTTTGATGCAATACAACAGGGGTCCCCAATCCCCAATCCAGGGCCGCTGCCCTGCATGTTTTAGATGTCTCCCTGCTCCAACACAGCTGATTCACACGAATAGCTTGTTATAATGACCCATTCATTTGCAGTACAGTAAGTGAAATTCACTTTATAAGATTTCTTAAATTAAGTTAATGTTAGAAACAAGTCCAACTAGATGTTAAATCTAAAAACAAGATTATCACACTAAGTTAGATATAGTTTTTGCAGTTAAATTACAATGGAAATAAAATGCTTGATTTGACTAAAAATGGTCCTGACTGAATTGCAGTTCTGATTTCTCCTGTGTTTTTATAATTTAATGTCTAGGTGTGACATTCCCAGGGAAGCAAAATTATCAGCAAACGTGTATGTATATGTGTGTGTGTGTGTGTGTTGCTCCCCTGAGAGGACAGGTAGAATGTTCGTGACCCCCCCTGCCCAGTGGTCCATGTAACGTCAATGTGACACTTCCCCAGGTATGATCACAGGTGCCAGCGGTTGACACTGGCTCACGCTGTCAAAATGAATTAAAACAGAGCAGGCCGCGTAGCACAAGAAACAAGCGTGGCTCCCACACCTCCAGCGCCACAATTACATTAAACCTGTGTCATTGTGTGTGGACGAGAATCAGGAAGGAAATCGATAGAAAGAGCATGAGCCTCGAACCGAAATCGTGTCAGAAGGGGCAATGCAGTGACTTGCATTTTCCATAGGCTGTCATATTTCTGCCGCTGAAGCTTTGTGGAGAGGCAATTACAGGAGAACTGTGAGCGGGAATAATAAATTATATGATTCTTTGTTGCCTTTCTTGCTACAAGACAGCCTCTGTGTACATCTGGACCCGTCGGTCTGAACTATTTAAAATGCTTCTACTGCATGTGTGTTTCTGCAACTAGACACACACACACACACACGCATGCACATTCTGGAACCTACAGTGTAGAGTAGACTCTCCGTGATGTCACCCATAGGTTTTCTTAAGAGCAGGTTTGAAGACTGTGAGCTGTGCAGTCTCTGGCCACCACCATCTTTGTACCTGATTGTGTTATTCCCCCCTATACATAATAATAGTATAAATGTATTGTATGGCTTCATATATTTTTAACTCAACAATGAGTTGTAAACTAAATTCACCCTCCGTAGAGTTGTCATGAACGGGGACACTATGGAGCTATGCACCAAAAACATTTTTTAACCAGGTTATAAACATGGTTATTTCTGCTGTAATAAACATTGGAGTCAATGGGGCTTGACTCACTTTTACATCCAGCCTCAAGTGGCCATTCGAGGAACTGCATATTTGGGCACATTTGCATTGTATTCCTTTTTCAGCACCAGAGGTTCCTGCTTGTTCTGGAACTGAAACACTGCCCGCACCTGAGCACTGAGTGACCTGCGCTCGCCCCTACTCCTCCCCGTGCACTGTACTTTTCTCACTGCTGGGCACAGCTGAGATGCAAACATAAACAGCGAGCTGAGGTGGATCGGTGGAGTTTTGGGGGCAATAAAAGACACTGTGTGTTTGCCTTTAGGGTAAAGCACTTAAAGAAAGGGATACTCAATCATGCTGGGCGCACTCCATCAAAACAAAAGCACCTCTTCCGTCAATGCCATGGTAGGCTCCCTTGGAAGCTCCGTTACCCCCCCACCACACCCCCACCCCACGCCCCACACACACAGAGAACAGATACACATTGCGAATGCTGGGATATTGTTGTGTGGTGCGGTCACTTTGTGTTTCCATGCACAGAGCCAGGGCTGTGTATGTAGAAACACCAGATTATGTTTTCAACACGCACATGAAACGGTCAGCTAGCACACCTTGAGGACATATTAGCTGAGTTTGACAAAAAGTTCACTATTAGCTTACGTTCGCTGATTATACATTTACATCTGACTGAAGATTGTTTTTGTCACTTTAGGGCATCTACCACCGGAAGTATGGGTCTCAGCGCATAAATACATGTATAAAAGCTGGTCCTTTAAACCAGAGGTACAGTACAGGTGTATTGTATATGTTATGGTCAGTGACAGGGTGACTATACCTTTAATATTTTGTTAATTTTAAGGTTAATGTGGATGCTGATGCTCTAGTGTGACACCTAGTGGCAGAAAGTCATATGGTGTCACATTAATAAGGAATCCTTCTCCACTCGTAAATGACACTGGTGAGTACTTTATCCATGGTGTCTAAGCTCCAGGAATATTATGAAATCCATTCCACACAGTGAAACTGGTAACCGCCATTATTGCTGGAGCTAGCCGAGCAGAGCAAGAGAAAATGTAAAATGTGATTAAGTTCAGAGGTGGGGGGAGGGGGGGCATGAAAGCAAAGCTGTGATGCACTGTTTACCAATAAGTGAACTGCGTTTTAATCATATGTGCACGCTACTGTAGGAGGATGGATGTGAGTGCAAATGCAAAAATGTCTTTGCCGTTGCTAATTAGCAACGGCATGGAAAAAAAACGGAATGGGCTTTTTTGACATGGACAGTAAAGCAACTCTTTAGCTATAATGAATGAAGCTAACCATTAGCGTGCATGCACTGAGAACAGCGACTAGCAGACTGTCGGGAGATAATGCAAATTGAATGGAGGTGGCTGTGAGAGACAGTGTTCGTGAGGAGCAGTTTGTTTAGAACTGAAGATGATAGCACAGTCCTGAACTTGACCTGTAGGTGGTAAGACAGGCCTGACCTTGACCTGTAGATTGGAACAGGCCTACCTTGAATGGACCTACCTTGAATAGAATGGGCCTGACCTTGGATAGAGCAGGCCTGACCTTAAATAGAACGAGTCCGACCTTGAATGTTTTTGAGCTCCAGACCGATGGACATGCTTGAGTATTTCAATTAGTTTAAGCTTATCAATCAATCAAGTTCTCATGGAAGGGGAGGGCTGTGCTAGTGGATGGACGACATTGATTCCCGGAAATGAGTGCCAGCAGGTTGGGATGTCTGGATAACAGTCTGGAAACCCTGTTCGCATTAGCATTCACTCAGCAGACCAATCAGGGCCCAGTGGGGGAGGGAACGCATCAAGCTACGCAAGGAGGGTTTGATGCGTACTTGCCTAACAAAATGTGTTGTCCTATTATGTGTAACGCAGTGTAAGCATGCCTGCCATTTCATCTGAAAAGGCTCAGCGCACCAACTGACACGCAGATCTTGGTGGTAGTGGCAAATATTCAAAAGAAAACTTTGTGCTGAAAATACGCAGATACGCGCTTAGCACTTTAGTTTGCATTCGTGTAGCTTGCTTAGACCATGAACCAGCCCTGTGTGATGATCTGAAGTCAACTGTTCGTTTCAAAATGGTGATACATCTACAGTATATGAAGCGATACACAGTTTGCTGCTCCAATAGTTTAAAAATGAACCACATCTACCCCCAGTAGGAGGAAACGACTGCAAACACTTCCCAGTATGTCCAGACCTAGTGCATTGTGGGTCTGGTTGGGTCGTTCTGACGCACCGTACAACACTAGCCTTGGCAATGTGTGTCCAATATAGGGGGCTAAAGAGGACTGTGAGTATACTGTCAGAGAGCAACAGTTCCCCATTTTCTTTCGGAGTTCTTCGCTTGAGAATTTTATTTGGAGCCTGGCAAAGAGATTTCTCAAAATAAAACTTTTTGGGATAAGGCGTTTTCAATGTGCAAAATTGAAAACGGGACACTTAATTAAAACAACTGGCCAGGATACATAGTATTCAGGTCCATGTGAAGTCTCTGGTGTAACACGCCTTGTCTTGTTAACTGTATTTGATTTGTGTAGTTACCTGTAAAATGATGCCGTTGGTTTTATTGGTCCTTGTTTTATTTATTTCCAGTTCTTTTTGCACTTGTTATAAAGCACTTAATGGCTCTTGTCTATAAGTGAATAAGTGCTAAATACATTTTACTTACTTACACACATACTTGGGACAACTGTTGCTTAGTGGGTAGAGCTAGGCAAAAGGTCATCTAGAAGTTGCTGATTCGAAACCCGCTCTTCAAGTATCGGTGTCCTTAAGCAAGGCATCTAACCCTAGCTTACAATTTAAAGGTGGAGTCAGGTTCAGAGTTCAGAGCTGAGGGGCAGTTACACTTTAAAAGTGGAGTCAGGCTCAGAGCTGGGGTGCGGTTACACTTTAAAGGTGGAGTCAGGTTCAGAGTTCAGAGCTGGGGTGTGGTTACACTTTAAAGGTGGAGTCAGGTTCAGAGTTTAGAGCTGGGGTGTGGTTACACTTTAAAGGTGGAGTCAGGTTCAGAGTTCAGAGCTGGGGTGCGGTTACACTTTAAAGGTGGAGTCAGGTTCAGAGTTTAGACCTGGGGTGCAGGTACACTTTAAAAGAAAAGGAGTTTGAAATTAGCACCTAGCATCATGGCATAATTGCATATACTGTAGAGCTAGTGACAATCAATGAAAATCTTATTCCCCACTTCCCGATAGCGCTGACATTCTTACAGGGGTCTATATATCAGACATTCAGCACAAGTCACTGATGCCTAGTCCACACGTACACTGCTATTTTTAAATATGTATTTTTTTCTACGCACGGTTCGGCCTTTCATCCACATGTAAATTGAATACAATCACGAAAGACGATGTTTAGCAAAACCTTCCAGGGTGAAGATATTTAAAACCTCTGGGTTCAGTGTGGGTTCAGGGTTTTTGGCTTGTAACATCAGCTTGTGCACTTATCTCCTTTGATGGATGTCAAGAGTGTATGCCGTTATATTCTTTGTTTACATAAGGCATGAGACTAGGTGTGAAGCCAATACAGTACATGATGGAATGATCTGTAATGCATTAAGTATAATGCATTATACGCACATTTGCAGGTTGAGCTGGACTTTCTTTATAAACACTATGATTAAACTCTAAACTATTACTAAAGCCTTTTTTTCTGCTGTCTCTATTAACCGACATTCCCACTGGAGAAGCTGGTAAAAATGTTTACTTCCATGCGGAAGGAATGATGCAGAAATGTGATCTAGTAAATGCATTTTAAAGTGCAGTGTCTTGCTTAATATCTTATTTAATATCTGTGGTGCCCATAAGTATAAGCACATAAGTCACATAAAATTATCTTTATTTATTACTTTCTGCTAAACATTGCGCTACATTGGTTTTGTTTTAGTGCTTCTCAAACATATCGAAGATTCATGCCTTGTGCCTTTCTGGTGGTGCAATACAACCCATAGCTACAAGAGACATGTAATGTGGGCTCCTTAGACGGAGGTTACTGTACTGTATGTACAGTAGCTTTGGCCTATATGGTTCTGTGAAGACATGTATTGAATTAGCCTGGTTGAACCAGGCTCAATACTCACTTGGTGAATGTGGTCTGGCCACGCTCCATTGGGAAGTGTAGAAATACCATCATTTGTTTTCAATAATAATTTTTTTCTAGTATTTTTCCAGATAACGATAAGCTGAAGAAATGCGAGGAGATATTTGGTGGATTAACACCAGAGAAAGATTGGAATCAAGAGAACTGACATTGTGGAATTGATTACTGGGTAATGGCATCTCAACTTCTAACCTCTCTCTTGCCCAAGGACTTGGAGTGAGGCCCTACCCTGAGGACCAAGCAGAAGGAGCTGGTAGCCCCTCTCCATGTCCCCTTATTGAGTTTACACATTGAGTTGCTACACCAGTACATCCAGTGTCAGCCTGTAGTCTCTCCCATCTGTGTGTGTCTGTGTGTGTAGATATATATATACTGTATATTAGTGTGTGTGTGTATATACTGTATGTATGTACATATACAGTATACACATATATATACAGATATATATGTGCGTATTTATACATGGCCACCGTGGATACACGTATGAGTTGGCTGGTAGCTCAGCACATGGATGAAACAGGGCGGAACAATACGGTATATATGCTGGGCTGCAGCCGTGGAAGCCTGGCGCTGCACTGGTGACTTCCACAAGGTTCTGGTGTGGGTCATGTGGTCATCGTCTGGTAGAAGTGCTACTAAAATATCCATGAGCTAGAGAAGATGGTCAAACCTGTCAGGAATGGAGCATCAATAATATATCGTCAGCCATCTACATTGCAAATGACGGCGGACTGGCGGCAGGCTTTGCCATTGAGTGGCGTCCCACTTTAGACCTCTTCTGCTCTTTGGCCGAAGGGGTTTGCAATGTGCTTGCTTGTTTTACAATGGTACAAAAGGGCTGGAAGTGTCAGAAAATGCCATACCTGCCTCTTGTAAAGAGGAACTTTTAGCTGTTAGCGAGAAGTTGGCACCACCCCTTTAATTCATTCATTTCGGACAGAATACTACGGGCAGAATCGTACTACATGCCTATCCTTTTCTGAATACCTTTTTAATGGTTAAAAGGGGTATTGATCCTGTGGCAAGTGTGCTTTTAATTACAGCTATTTGGTTTTTAGCATTGTTATTGTTCTTGAGTGTTGGACTCTGAATACTGTGATATTGCACAGTATCACAAGTATTTGTAACATGTACTCTTTTGGATATTGTTTGCTGCAACTTCTTCAGAATTAACAGCAATTCCCTTCAGAATAACACAAATGTATTTAGAAAATATGATCCCTGTAAGGGTCGTTAAGCTTTACTCAACCATAACTATAAATTATTATTAAATGAAAGATCAATGGATTGCTGAAACTGGAGTCAGCAACAATATAAATTATATGTCTTGTTCTTTTGAAAAACACAGTCGTCGTGTGTGAGAATTTTCAGTGGTTGATATAGGTTGCTAAAATGATAACTTCCATTGACTTCTTACCGTTGCTGCTGCAGTGGAATGTGAGAACTGTCAGGATACTTATTCATTTGGACAAATGCGACATCGGAAATAAGACTTCCAGCAAAGCTTTGAATTCCGACATGAAAGAGAAAAGCTGACGTAAGGAATATTGAAGTAGAAGTGTTTTGATCTCATAATCAGCACACAATATATCTAATAAGAATGTTCTGGGGACTTTTAGACCCTAGTGGGCTTAATCAGGGAAATTAATGCAAAGACTCCAACAATAAAAACAAAGAAAAAAGATTCCAAGCGAAAAACACTATTTGTACATACACAAGACTATTTAGCCCATCATCGTCCACACCTTTACAATAAGGCCTTAATCAATCAATTTGTGCATTTAAGGTGTGTAGAGTTCCTGCTGTGCCCAATGCAGTAAAACAACCAACAGGCTGCATGCAGAGGACAGAATTAAATTCCATGTTCAGTATCTGCTGCTAACAACTTAAACACATGCTGTTTTTATAAAGGCGCAGAGGGCTTCAATTCCAGACGATATCCCGCTGAACAAAGAACCAATAAAACGGCCTCCAGAGTTTGAAAAGCACCTCACACTGAGCTAGCAGGGGGAACGTATGCTGCAAATCTTGTCAGATGCCCTCTAGGTTGCAGTTAGCAGAAATGTATTTCATGAACGGCTGCTGATCCATACTCTAGCTAGGCAGGTGATGCGATTTCACCGTTGATTACCTCTGGTGAACAGTGTGATTGGTTCAGCGTTCGGTAAATATACAGAACTTTGGAACGGAATGAGTATGCGCAGGTTCTGTAGCGTATCAAAGCAAACAATGCATGGATTATGTTGGTGAGAGGGGGTGAATGACAGGCAGATAGTGGTGATTTTAATCATCCTTGTAAACGATCAAACTACTTTGTCAGGTGTTTCTTGCAAGGTCGGCACAGATCACGAAGTAAAACTTAGCTCAAGTTGCTCCGGCGTAAAGTTTGACCTCAGTGAGTTTTCCCGAGCATGTAATTTCATAGGATTAACCTGATAGCGATCGCCTTTTTTTAATTCTCTGGTAATTCAAAATGCAAAAATGATCTGCATACTTAAACAGCCACAACTGCACTGCTTCAGATACATTTCAACACACTTCGATGTCAGCTCGACAGATGTTTGGCAGCATTGCATTCCCCCTGGGTCTTTCCTGACCAGCCCGTTGCAGCCTGGTGTTTCAGGGGTTCTGACAGCGTAACCATACTCCAGCCAGGAAAATGGCCAAACAACTTGTCACGGGAACACGTTTACTCCTTAGATGAGAAATTAGACACACACAACCATGCCTTCTGCGAATAGAAAGCCTTCCTGGAAAGAAAACACGAGTAGGCCTTCTCTGGCCAAGAGAGAATGGAACGATAGAGTGGAAATGTCGAAAGTCAATATCTTTTATAAATCACATTTTAAAACAGCCAACGTAGAATAAAGTGCTGTACAAAGTGATAACATTTATCAAAAATGATTAATGAATGAATAGCATTATGGACACACATGCCTGAGTGTGAAGCATTAGCTGCCTTAGCAAACAAGCTTTTTGGAAACCAACAAGGCGTCTGAATTGTCTTACATAGACTTATTGTTACCTTATTAATAACCTAACCCAAAGTTTGAGTACAAAATAACATTGTCTCACCATTAAAAGGTTGTCTGAAGTCTTGGCCATCTTGTTCAGCCATGTCAGGTCCACTCTCTACTGTCAGTGCCATTGACTAGAGACACTGGCATATATCTGGAGTTGGTCCCCGGGCGCTGCACAGCGGCTGCCCACTGCTCCTTTGAGGGACGGGTTAAATGCAGAGAATGAATTTCGCTACATGTATGTGTATATGACGATAAAAGCACCTTTACCTCACCTTTACCTTACCTTTTCTCAGTCGAGTTTTATAATAGGCTACCTTCTTTCAGCACTGCCAAACACAAGTTGGCCCAATGCCAAAACCATTGGCTCTGTCGGTGTCCATGCAAGAAACACCATCTAGCCGTCTTTATATGTCAGTAACAGTGACACTGGCTGATGACTGGGCGGTCTGCTGACCCCTCCAGTCGCGCCACTAGTAGGTATACGGCCACAGCGTTTATAGTGTTAATAAACGTTGTACTTCACACCCAGCAGAGATACATGTCTGATTGTTTTAAAGACTTATACACATGCTGCTAATATACTGTAAAGGGTATTTAGTGGCCTTGGCATTCTCTCACACTCTTTCACAGTGAATGAAGTGCAAGGTTCACATTTATGTCTGAGTATTATGTGGGCATTGTATTGAGGTGTATCTGGCACAATGTAAACAACATGCAAGTTGAAGTCGGTAGGTCAAACAAAAAGCCTACACCATTATCCAAAATTAATAACATTACAACAAACAGGTTGGACTATGCAACGTGTTAGTATTCCAATTGTGCTTATAAATATAAATATGTGTGTGCTTATCTGAAGCAACTTGTAACAATTCATATGTATCCAGCTAAGCACCGTGAAGGGTTGGATAGGTTACTTTTTGAGAAGGTATATTCAGCTATTGCAAGCTAAATGTAATTAATACACTTTTTGTCAAATTCAACAAATATCTCCTCACATTTCAATAGCTTACCGTGCTCTGTGCATGCTGAAAAACAAAATCTGATACCTCTACACAGCACTGGCTCCGTAAATAGTAACATAAACAAAGTGGCAAACATGCAGTGTCCTCTTTTTAGAAAACCAAAATATGGTCACCCTACTGTTAGCAAGTTTCCAGCATTACAGCTTTACCCTAATGCACAAAGAGACATTTCAGTGAATAGAAAATTAAATTAAACATTTTGATGGTCACTCTATGAAGACTCTAAATTACATTCTTAGGATGGTTTCAAGGATTTACCTTTCAGGCAGAGTGACTACCAAACTTCCAAAGAACTGGAAATTAAAGACGACATCATTCAAAAGATCCCTGAGTTATCTAAATTGTTAAATCTTATATTAAGCTTATCTTATATTTTAGATAAATACCGGTATTTTATTGTGACATATGAAAGCTAGACGAGCCATATCTTGCAAATACGATTACACAGGTTTCTGGTTTACAAATTACTTTGAAATGTCTTTGAAAGTCCTACTATATTGCCCATCTCATTGCTTTTTGAGACTCAACCCCAACTGGAAGCAGCCGTCGCATCGGGTTGCCCTGAAACTACACTCTGAAGGAATACCTTTACTGACGCTTGGGACTGTCAGCATTGAGAGGTAATAAAGTCCATGTGTGTGCGCCTCTGTACTGTATATGTTTGTGTGTGTACTTTCTACCTCTGTGTCTATGACAGCATCTCACCGTTGAGAGACAGATGCTGTCTCCCTGGCGACAGTCCATCCTCAGGAGTAAATCCTCCCTGTCACTCCGAGCCAGCCAGCCAGCCAGTTAGCCAGCCTCTACGCGGAGCCTCATTAGTCTAACCACACAGGAGCTCCTCACGCAGAAAGCTCTGGTCCTCAGCCCTGAAGCAGGCACTCTTCACTGTGTGCTGTACCCACTCCCCCCCACACACACACACACAGACTCCTCCCTAAAGTGGCCATTCGATGAACTGCAGACACTATTGCGTTCTATTCATTTCTCAGCACTGGAGGTTCCTGCTCGGGTAGAGATCAATCTGGCGATGTACCGAAAGTACGCATAAGCTACAAATCGATCGCCGGACTCGTCTGGGGGCTAATGTGGAACTGTGTAAGTTCTGGCTACAAAGGGGTCCCTGAAAAAGAATCGCACGCAAGCACACAGATGTTGTTGCTGGACCTACTCAGTTCCCCCTGTTCTGACACACACAGAGGCTGTGTTTGCCTGGTCGTCATGGCATCCCTTAGTACGTGTACACAACAGACTATGAATAGTTGACATTGGCTGGGTTTGCATGGACCCATTCCTGTCGGAATCGGGTAAAAGCCCAACGCTAAAAAAGAAGCTCCATTTAAACACCATGATCTGAAGAGAAATCGCCAACCCAATCAGAATTTCATTGCAAAGCAGAGTGGTAAGTATAACCCGTTCCATGACCCGATTGAAAGAAGAATTCTTCCATGTAAACGGTTAAACCTGATTACTTCCTGGTTGTTTTAATGTGTCACTCTCCGTTGTACCTACAACTAGAAGCTAGCCAGTTTTAGCCATTTGATAGCTGGACATGTTACATTATGAGCTAGATAATGAATCATCATCAATTTCGATAAGTTGCAATGGCATATGTAAACACCAGACCCGATTAGGTGACATCCCATGTTAACAGGTAACCCGAAACGGTCAACCTGAAAAATTCCATTCGGAAAGACAAAAAAGTGTCCATGTAAACCCAGCTATTGGTTCGGTTCTGCCTAGCAACAAATTGACTGCATGCTAGGCTAGGCAGCGCAGCCTACATATATTAAAAAAGTAAATTGTATTGGAACACGCTTGCAACACATGAGTGACACATTATAACATGCAAGCCGAGCCATACCAAGTCTTTGTGACCTCTAGAGTTCTCAAGAACAGATTAGAACACTGCGCTGTGCTGGCTCTGGGCGTCGCCATCTTTAGAGTACCTGTAACGCCCCCTGCTAAGCATAATAATTGGGTAAATGTATGGCATAATATGTTTTCAGCTGATGAGTTATAAACACGTTCACCACAGTTTGTCATGAAAAGGGAAACTAAAGAGACAAAACAGTTTTTTGTCACAGGCTGTAAACGTGTTTATTTCTGATGTAAATGCGTGTGTACAGTGTGTTTGTGTACATGTATTATTTTGTGTGTGTGTGTGTGTGTGTGTGTGTGCCCATGCAAAACACACACACATCAATATAAACACACAGACAGCGAGCTGCAGCCACAAATCCAACTTTACTTTAGTTTCCCACCCGTGAACCGCTTTAAAAAGCTCTCCAGAGTTCAGGGCAGGATGCCCCCGTCTAATGCACACATAATGGCGCCCATTAAAAAAGCCATAAACACAGCCTGGCATTGCGAATGCGCGTTTAGTGGTGTGGAGGGTCACATTGTGAGTAGATCTTATAAGGAGAGGCAGCGTTTTATGGGCCTAAGGGCTCTGGCACCCCCGAGAAAATTGCGATCCAGTTTGAAGTTAGATGTTCCGCAATACTGTGCTGATAACCTGTGGCGGGTGACTTGACGTGTTTACGTCACCATTCCCGCCTGCGTGTGCTCGCTGTGTACTGCCTCAGGGCACACAATGGGTCACGAGACACAACACAGGTCCTGGGCTGCTCTCTTGGGAGTGAGCGCCACGTATGCGTCCCTGTGTGTCTTGTGGTCAATGTAATATGCATGTGTGTTTGTTTGTGTGTATGTGTGTGTACATTCTCGCCTCTAGTTGCTTATGTGTGTGTGTGTGTACACTGTACACTATGTACAATTTCTCTGTGTGTGTGTGTTTCATGTTATGAAGAGATGTGACTCCTGCATCTCTCCCTTTATATCTCTCCCTCTCTCATCCTCTATTCCCCCTCCCTCTTTCTCTCACCCTCTCTCTCTCCCTCTCTTGATCTCTCAGCCTCCCCCACCTCTCTCTCTCTCTCTCTCTCTCTCCCCCCCCATCCTCCCACTGTATGGGTTACAGTGGCCCAGGTGTGTACCCCTTGCTGCCCCAGGTCACAACTAGGCCATGCTGGGGTCATCCCTCTCCCAGATGGCCTCCACGCTACACCTGGTACAGCCACATCTGTCTGGATGGTGACGAGGGACCATCGCTGGCCGGCTGGAGCCTGTGGTGAAGAATCGCCTGCGAATGAAGGTAAAGATTCATTGCAGAGTGCCCGTGTAGCCTAAATCTCTTTAAGACGTTTGCTCAGGCGCCTTAATGGCATATTGTGTAGCGTCTAGCAAGCTATTGTTGCCTGATTTGTGAAGCGTTTGAAAGCCTTTGTATTATTTCCAGATGTAGTGTACATTTACCATTTAGTGTACTGTACATGCATTATTTGCATAAATTGCACAGTGTGCATAATTAGTGTGCTATTCTGTCAGGTTAATGGATGGATTGCTTGCTAGAATGCACGGACAGCACACATGTTTTTTGTCGCTGCTGTTGTTTTTGTGGGCAGAGCAGGTTTTGCTCATCACAGCCCTCGTGTAGCCATTAATAACACACTTTCACTTTAAACACCCCTGTAAAGGTACAGTCTGCGATTGTACACTTTTTGTCAAATATCTCCCGCTCTTTTGTGCATGCTGGAAAATCTATTATTAAATATGAATACAAACAAAGTGGCAAAAAACAATGTCCTACTGTGTGTTTCCAATGTGTGGGACGGAGCTCCTGCAGGAGCATCCTATGGCATTGAAGGGAGAGGCGTTTGAGTTTTGGTTTCAGTTAGACGTTAGCAAGCGTTGACAGACCCTGCCTTTAATGACTCCTATATCATGTTTGCAGGAAGCATGGCGTCACAGATGAGTGTGAGTAAGCGGTCAGGTGAGCTCTCCATGGTGAAATGATATAAGGCTATACTGTTATATACATAAGAAGCTTCCGCGTCATTATCATAATCCGACGTGGGGGAATGTGGGAGCTCCTCTCAGCCCGTTGAGATGAAGAGAGCTTCCTGCTATTTTCAGCAGCGGCAGAAGGTTGGAGTAAGCAGAACGCGACTAACAAAAGACACAAATATCAGAAACAGCATCTTTAAGGACTGGCAAGAGCTTACAAAACCAGAGAGAGAGAGAGAGAGACCGCAACACACGACTCAAATTCTTAATAATTTAAAAACCCCAAGCACATTTAAACCGTTCCCTTGGGCATCAATTAATGTTCATACTCCTGAAGGAGCCAAAACAACAAAAGGTGACGGACAGCTATAGCTGTCAAGTCATTCGTGCTCTATGCTTATCCTGGGAAGGAGCTCCAAAGAGAAACTATGACTCCATGGTCTACAGACAGGCACTTGACCATTTAGGATGGAAAGCTGACAGTGTAATTGTTTTGTGGTCAAGTCAATGGGACCACAAACGTACACCATGGCGGCAAGACAATTCACAGTACAATACAGTTCATTATTGCTGAGACGCGACAAGCCCAGATTCTTATCGCCGCGGGAACAGTTAGCCCAGCTGAGCTGAGCGCCGTGAGCAGCATACAGCACAGGACAGCCCCTCGCATGCGGCTCTGCTCGCCGTCCATGTTCTTAGAATGCAAAGCTTCTTTAATTGAGGGATTTGTGCGACGGCGCTTCGCTAAAGAGAACGAACAAAAAGCACAGGGAACGGGGAGCGGTCGAGGAACATGGAGCCCGCCAGCATCAGCTGAGGCAGGAGATGCCACAGACAACCACCCACCCAAGGAGAAGTGCCTCCTCATGAAGAGGCAGTAAGTGCATTGTCCATCTTCTGCTGGGGGGAGAGAGGGACTGCATATGACTGCCTCTGTCAATGAGGCACAGAGGGGAAAAAACACAGCGTTAAAGGTGGAGTCTATTGTTGATGTTTGATCTGGATCAAGACAACAACGCCTCGCCCTTCAATGCCATGGAGTGCTCCCTCAGAAGCTCCACCCCCCCACCAAACACTGGACACACATTGCCAAGACTGGTATAGTGGTGCGGTCTGCACCACTTTGTTTGTGTTCCCATTTACAGAGCGTGTGTAGAAACACCAGATTAATTTTTCAGAGCTCACGTAGAACAGACAGGCAGTGGTAGGTAGAGGACCGTGAATTCCCTAAATTTGACCAAGCCTTGATTGTGAGGGTTCGTAAACAGTATTTTAATATGCCCACTCAACGTATTTGATTACCTCCAGATGGCAACATCATGGACACTTGCTGTGTGTCTGAGAGCCACGCGCACAACCTGCCTCTCAGTGCATCATGCGTCTCGGGAGGACTAAGATTCCAGCAGTGTGTTAGACGGAGGATAGGAAGAACCTTTTTGTGTCTGTGAATACGCAGGCAATCAAGGCATCAATTATTCACAGTGCACACAGAGACCAACCTCTCGAGCCATCCATCGATGCTAGCAGGCAGCACTCGATGCTAGCACGCAGCACTCGATGCTAGCAGGCAGCACTCGATGCTAGCACGCAGCACTGGATGCTAGCACGCAGCACTCGATGCTAGCAGGCAGCACTCGATGCTAACGTCCTGGACTTGTCTTCAGGAAGTTACGATGTAAAGGTACAAGAGTACAAAAGAATAATAATAACAATGCCCCACTCCCAAATTAATAATAGTAACAGAGACCCCCAATTCATTATAATGGTAAAAATGCATGGATAATATATTTTTTACTGATGAGTTATAAAATAATTCACAGTTGTCACGAACGAGAGGATTAGCTATAGAGACCAAAACCGTTTTTTTATTTATTTTTTTTTTAACAGAGTGGTAAACATTTAGACATTTTAACATTGTAGTCTATGGGGATCGATTCCCTTTTGCAGCCAGCCAGCCTCAAGTGGCCATTTGATGAACTGCAGGGTTTGGCACTACCGTGTTGTATTCATTTCTCAGCAGCGAAGGTTCCCCTTTGGTTTGTACCCTTCAAGCCCGTGGTTCCTTTGTAGCCTGCGCTCGGTTCATAGCCAAAGACCCCACTCTGTACCCACATCTCTCAAGTCATGTGACCACGATGAAGCCCGGTTCATAGCCAAAGACCCCACTCTGTACCCACATCCCTCAAGTCATGTGACCACGATGAGGCCCGGTTCATAGCCAAAGACCCCACTCTGTACCCACATCTCTCAAGTCATGTGACCACGATGAGGCCCGGTTCATAGCCAAAGACCCCACTCTGTACCCACACCCCTCAGGTCATGTGACCACGATGAAGCCCGGTTCATAGCCAAAGACACCACTCTGTACCCACATCTCTCAAGTCATGTGACTACATTGAAGCCCGGTTCATAGCCAAAGACACCACTCTGTACCAACATCTCTCAAGTCATGTGACCACATTGAAGCCCGGTTCATAGCCAAAGACACCACTCTGTACCCACATCTCTCAAGTCATGTGACCACATTGAAGCCCGGTTCATAGCCAAAGACCCCACTCTGTACCCACATCCCTCAGGTCATGTGACCACAATGAAGCCCGGTTCATAGCCAAAGACCCCACTCTGTACCCACATCCCTCATTTCAACACTGTACGGAAATTTGGAAAATTTGGAAAACTCCTCACTGAGCGTCGAGGTGTCCTTGAGCAAGACATCTAGCCCTAACTGCTCCTGGTAGTTGGCCGTGCCTTGCATGGCAGCAATCACCAGAATAGGTTGAGTAAATATCAAGCATCACAATGAATTGACTGAATCATCACAGAAGCCAAGAAAAGGGTGCTGTGTGTGTGTGTGTGTGTGTATATATATATATATATATATATATATATAGGCTACCTAGCCTACTGTAGAACATCACTTCCGGAAAGTGCTTACAAGTATGGGGTACAGATATATGTATCAGACGTTCAGCACAGAGTTGCTTATTTGACAGTGCTAATAGATGTAAGAGACTGAGACTAGTGTGTCTCTGGCCTGGTTCTCCACCCGCCCCCCACACACACACACTGTGCCCTCCGCAAAACTGTGTGTTCCAGAGCAAGGCCATCAAAATGATTTTCTACCCCTGCCATAAAGTTAATTCTGCATTGACCATCTTGTGTTATTATTTAATCCTAACGGTTACCACCACACTTCTTTTCATATTTATTGGGTAGTAGGCCTGTAAAACCCAGCTATAAATGTACTATTGATGTTGCACTTTTGATAGCAGTTGTAATGATTTTCAAGGGTTACTAGATTTATGCAAGAGGAGAAAAATAAGTATTTAATAGCATCTGTTTATTTGTAGCATATTTGTTATTACTGCAGCCTAGGTTTACCTATAAATGTGTGTTTAATGTCAAGAGGTTTAGTAGTAGTTTAAGTACATATAAGTATATCTATCTGTAACTATATAGCCACCCTTGTATTTGTGGACAGTTGTACATTTACACCTTATCATTGAGAGGGACAGAAATACTTGGTATGATATAAGTTATAACACAAACTATTGAGTATATGTTATTATCTACACTGTACTGTATAAAGAACTACAGTATTAACAGTATTCATATAAAGTCTATTGAAAAACATCTTTATTGACGTGTGAGCGTGGCTCGATAAACACTTAACGTTTTTCACATTCTACTACATATTCCATCCATCCATCCATACATCCATCCATCTTCTCCCGCTTATCCGGAGTCGGGTCGCGGGGGCAGCAGTTTCAGCAAGGGACCCCAAACTTCCC
>JAODUH010034800.1:0-21795 GCA_027564835.1 Typhlichthys subterraneus
CAGCTGGGAGGAGGCCTCGGGGAAGACCCAGGACCAGGTGGAGAGATTATATCTCCAGACTGGCCTGGGAACGTCTCGGGATCCCCCAGTCAGAGCTTGCTGATGTTGCTCGGGAAAGGAAAGTTTGGGGTCCCTTGCTGAAGCTGCTGCCCCCGCGTCCCGACTCCGGATAAGCGGGAGAAGATGGATAAATGGATGGACACTGAGGCGTGTCACCTCAAGTGTAACTTTAAGAATATCACTGATTCTCTTCTCTTATCAGTCTGCGGTGTAAATGGCACATTCCTCTTAATTAAGTGTAAGTATGCTCTCTGAATAGGTTTCCAGTCCAGCTGGTTCTAGGAGAGAAGGCTGTGGAATGCAGGTGCAGGCCATACATGACTTTAACCCAGGTAATGGCACACTAGCTAGTGTTGCTGGAACTATGCAGAAATACAGTACTCCCTAATTTACTGTTCCCAAAACATGCTCTCAAATCATGATGGAATTAAATATAGCTGAAATATATATTTCATAATTGTTCTTGGTTGTTGGGTCTGTTTTGCCTTCAGAGGGCCAAGGAGAGCTGCGTCTGAGATCAGGGGATGTGGTCACCGTGCTGGAGCAGGTAGACAATGACTGGTACAGAGGTACATGCAGAGGATCCACTGGGCTTTTCCCCGTCAACTATGTCAAAGTTCTGGTGAGAATGAAAACAGTTGATCTATTCAGAACTGCTAAAGGACATGTAGAATATTCTTTTTTTTCGTAATACATACACTATATTGCCAAAAGTATTGGGACACCCCTCCGAACCCCTACTTAAGTGGAAGCCATTGGGAATAACAGAAGTTCAGCCACAAAGTGGTAGGCCACATAAAATCACAGAGCGGGGTCAGCGCATGCTGAGGCGCACAGTGTGCAGAAGTCGCCAACTTTCTGCAGAGTCGTGTGGCCTTCGGATTAGATCAACAACAGTGTGCAGAGAGCTTCATGGAATGGGTTTCTATGGCTGAGTGGCTGCATCCAAGCCTTACATCACCAAGTGCAATGCAAAGCGTCGGATGCAGTGGTGTAAAGAACTCAGCCACTGGACACTAGAGCAGTGGAGACGGGTTCTCTGGAGTGACGAATCACGCTTCCCTGTCTGGCAATCCGATGGCTGAGTCTGGGTTTGGCGGTTGCCAGGAGAACAGTACTTGCCTGACTGCATTGTGCCAAGAGTAAGTTTTGGGGGGGTGGGGGGGATTGGTGGGATGGTGTGTGGTTGTTTTTCAGGGGTTGGGCTTGGCCTCTTAGTTCCAGTGAAAGGATTAATGTTGTTAATGCTTCAGCACACCAAGACATTTTGGAAATGTTCATGCTCCCAACTTTGTGGAAACAGTTTGCGGATGGCCCCTTCCTGTTCCAACATGACTGCACCAGTGCACAAAGCAAGGTCCATAAAGACATGGATGAGTGAGTTTGGTGAGGAGGAACTTGATTAACCTGCACAGAGTCCTGACCTCAACCCGATAGAACACCTTTGGGATGAATTAGAGCGTAGACTGCGAGCCAGGCCTTCTCCTCAATATCTGTGCCTGACCTCACAAATGCGCTTCTAGAAGAATTTTCAAAAATTCCCATGAACATACTCCTAAACCTTGTGGACAGCCTTCCCAGAAGAGTTGAAGCTGTTATAGCTGCAAAGGGTGGGCCAACTCCATATTAAACCCTACGGATTAAGATTTGGATGTACATGTAAAGGCAGGCATCCCAAAACCTTTGGAAATATAGTGTATATTATGTTGGTGAAGTTTAATAATTTATAAATGTTTGCAGTGGTTATTCATTCTTTATTTAAGGATATCAAATTCATAATTTGATCATTTTGTTTATTTTATTTAGTCAAATTCACAAACGCAAAGCAATGAGAAAAAGATAAAGAAGCCATCTACAATTGTCAGGTAATATTCTAATGTATGTTATAAAGACATTTCACAAAATGTTTGCATGAATTATATCAATATTTTGTTTCTCACTGTTTTGCATTCCAAGTGGTCCGAGATGTGTGGCGCGGTTTGACTTTGACGGGGAGCACAGTGACGAGCTGTCCTTCTCAGAAGGGGATGTGATTCGATTGAAGGAGAACGTTGGTCAGGAGTGGGCACGAGGACAGATTGGTGCCCTCTCTGGAATCTTCCCTCTAAACTTTGTGGATGTTATTGAAGATCTTCCGCCACCTCAGATACAGGAGCAGATTCAGTCTCCTAGGAAAACACACCCTGGTAAGGCAATAGGAGACAATTACTTCTTCATGTAGATAATTTGTCTTGGAAAAGGACAGAATGTATAAATAATTTTAATATAAACACGGTATATGGAAGTGGTTCAAAGAGGGGAGCCAAAATATTATTTCAAGATTCACAAGAATTTTAAATCAGATAATATAATAATCAGTATAATGCTGTACCTCAGACATATGCCTCAGACTCAGTAACTGAACTGTTCCGTATTTCAATGAGCTGCCTCAGTGATTTCTTTTCATTGTCCTGGCTGATGTTTCCCTGTGGCATGTTAGGAATCTGCTGTGCAAATCTGCTTCATTAAAAGTGCTGTGCACAGTACTGTGCGTCTCTGTGAACAGTGAACATTTAAACTGTGAGGACAAATACAAAATACTTGTGGTTTATTGCAGAATTAATTAAAGAATGTTTTGCTATGAATTACATTGAGCCGGTATCTTTGTATATTGACACTGTTAACACTTAACAGTTGTATGAATACTGATTTGAAATAACCTATTTTTATATTTTCTTTTATTCATGTTATCTCAGCAAATACCCAACCTGAGACTGCCAAAGCTTCCCAGGTAACTGGTTTATATTAATCATTCCATTAGAGCACTGATTATATTGTGTATACAGTATGTGTGATTAAGATTAGACTTCAGTTTTCCTTGCTCTATTCATATTATAGGGTGATAATTCTGGTGTGGAGTGGGTAGTGGCTCTTTATGACTTTGCTGGTGAGACAGAGGATGACCTATCCATTCAGCAGGGGGATCGTATTCTAGTCACAAAGTATATTGATGAACAGTGGTGCACTGGCAAGCTGCATGGCAGAGAGGGCATTTTCCCAAAGGCCTTCGTTGAGGCCAGCACAGGTAAGCTACGCTGTTCCGGTGGCCGTGCCTTCTTGAGTGTGTGATGTTGACCTGGATGGGGTTTGCGCCTTCACTCAAGCTCACATTTATTCAGGAGGCCCCTTAACATTTGTCCATGTTATGTAGCTTTGACTTCGCCTCAAGAATCAGCTTGGCAATCGTTGTTTCAGTCCGGTACACCTAGTGTGGCCAATCAGCGTCGTACTGTTAGCTATGGGCGTGGTTTAGGTGTGACGAAGGAGACTTGAAAACAACTTGAACGACAATGACAGGTCCAACAGAGGTTCCTATAGTACATGATACAATATAGCATCAGTTTAATTTGAATTTATTAGAAGAGCAAAGGCATTTCTCAACGGAAAATTTGTTGTCACGCTTCTCCTGACTTTTCTACTGCAAGCGTGGATAACAGGTTCTACTGGTTTGTGGTTCGTCCACTCCAATCACCTGCCAAGCATTTTTTGAAAGCACCTGCCCTTTTAAAAGATAGATAAGAAGATATCTGGTGTTTTAGGTTAAGCTTTGATTATGGCTTGACCACATTTGTCAGTCATGAAATGGAGTAAATGTGTCACACGCAAGTCCACACCAATCCCACTATTTAAATAATTATTAACAGCTTCCAGGAGACACATTGTTACACACTATGTTAAAGTTCAACCTCATTTAACAAAGTAACCAAAATAATAATATATAATACAAACAATATAACTTTCAGTTATGGAGCTATACTTGGCACTGTAAAGGACTGCACCACCTGAGGAGATGGGAGCTATTAGAATCTCTGAACCCACCTTTAGACAACATTTTGTGAAATGTTCGTACTTTTAATTTCCTATGTATTTTGTGTTTCATTTGTTTTGAATGAATGTAATGTTTTGCTTTTAGGATAACTACAACTAAGGGGACTATACATACAACTGGCTGGACAAACACACCATGCTTGGTGTCTCCACTCAGTTGTTGGGCAGGACAACTGACACGGTTTCAGTTGTCCTGCCCAGCAACTGTGTGAGATTTATCATCATACATCAAGAATGTATGTGGCAGTGGTTTGACACCGTAGTCTGTAAATTAAATGACAGCATAAGGCCACCTCACTGAGCATTGTCTAATTATTTATCTCTAACAAACACCCATTATACAGAAAGCAATTGTGGCACATTCAATTATGTAGGTTTTAGTATGTAAATTGAGCCATGTAATTTAGCTTTCTTCACAGCAACCAGTTGAAGGATGTTTTATGTCTTATCAGCAGGCCAGTCACTAGACGATCACCAGTTGTGTGATGAAGTAGGAGGCAGAGCCAAAGCCTTGTTTGACTTCACTTCTAACTGCAAGGAGGAGCTCTCTCTGAGGGTGAATAGCCGTCTGTTGACCAAGGATAGTTTACGTTTCCCTGTATTGCACAACTTCATTGTAACCTTTCTTCTATACAGGCAGGAGACATTATAACCAACATGGAGTCCATTGATGACGAGTGGTTCTTGGGAGATTTGAGAGGAAAACGTGCCCTAGTCCCAAAAAACTATGTACACATTTTGGGATAGCATAAAGTGTTTGAAACTCTAGAATACTGTAGGGTTCAGAGCACATATATAATGTAAACTGCCCAATAGAATTATCCATGCAAGACAAATCAGATTTCACAGCAGATTTCTGAAGTTATTTATAATGCAGTATTGTAATTTCCTAGTGCCTCCTTCAGCACTTACTTTCTAAATGCAATGTTTAGATTTTTAAAATGTAATAAAATGTGTGGAATTTCATTGGAAATGTTTCTGCTCAGCAAACACTGATTTAGTGACATTCCATTTACAAAAATGTCCTGAAGTACACTTGCACCACCTAGTGGCTTAAAGTAGTCATCTCCACTTTACAGAATACAGGGTGTTTCAAAATGAAAATCAATCTTCCCAACCACAACACAGCCATGAGCATGCCTTGAGAACTTGTACAATCGCAGGAAACTCCTCAATTGGGTAAATTTCACAACCCCTGGTAGTACAGCGCATGGTGGTCTAACAATGAAGTGTCTAGACAACTGTTAGCTCAGTTTAATCGTGTAGGCTGTCAGCTTAGTTGACAACACCAAATTGTAGCCCACACCTGGGGAATGGACCAAATTACCCTTTACTGCAGTACTACTGGGTTATGCATGTGTGATATAGATAAAATAGCTCTGTATTACATTCGTCCAGCTAATCCTGGATTACAGAACACAACAGCACATTATCTGGTCATTTACATTATTTATTAAATCTGTCGGTGTTTCAGACGGTCTCCTGGATTGGGGGCTCGTAGCCATCAGCTCTCTCAACCTTGGCTCCAGTATCATCTCCAGTTGCCTTGGTAGTGGTGCTGCCGCCCTCACCATGGAGCTCCATCAGTTTGCCCACTGAAAGAAAGTAGAAAAGTTTTTCACACAAACAAACTGGTTCCAAATCCCATTAACAGCTATTTTGACTATAGGGTTACTTACATAGCCAACTGAATATTAAGACTATTCTAATTAAGTCCAGTCCAAACAAACATGTTAGCCTGCCATTTCAATTAGTTTAGATATTGAAATAGTAACATCAAGTTGGTGTGCCGCCTTACGCCACCAAATACATTTAGCTGAGGCTGCGCATACGTAGCACCCAGACAGCTAAATCCACCAAGCATGGCCCTTCATTGTTTGTTTTTCTTCTCAGTTTGCTGCAGAAATACCACTGTGGCCTAACTGACTGTACTTGGAAATGTATTAAATTACAATATTGTCACATAGCTAGCATAACAAATATAAACTGTTAGGTCTGTCACACATCCACAGGTATAAACAGTAGAAATGAACAGTTATCCACTACTTACACTCAAACTTGGGCTTCTTAAGCATCTTGACCTTCCTTACGTAGACATCATGCAGGGGGTAGATTGACTGGCAGGCCTTTTCAATGTCCTTGCCAACACTGTCAGGGATCCTGAAACAACACACCACCAGTACACATTAATGCTCAGCCAAGCAAACACAGGTTGAGCCATGACAGAGCATCAGCTGGTTAAATAGCAGTCAGCAGCCTTAAATTGGAGCCCAAAGACTCAAAGACATTTGTGTGGGCTTAGGTGGCAATATCTACAGGAAATTATATTTGGATGGGGCTTATGGCCCAGTTGCATTTTAATACAAGTAAGAAGTATTGCTGAATGCTTGACAGATGCAGTTTCATTTCAATTACTTGGCTGTATCTGACAGACATGACAGAAGCTCGGCTTACAACTTGTTGACGACTTCCTTCAGGTCATTGGTCTGAACCTCGCGGGTCATGATCTCCATCATCTTTTTGCGAATCTGGCGGACCTGCTGGTGCTGGGCGTAGGAGGTCTTCCTGATCTGGTTTGTGCGCTTCTTTGTGAAACCCACACAGAAAAGGCGCAGCAGGTAACCATCTGTGGTCTTCACATCCACATGGGCCTCAATCATGGTCTGCATGGAGAGCACAGACATCAGTTAGTTTCCTCACCCATTTCACAGGCATAGAATATGGTACATATGCCAATGTCGGTACTAAACCGCACACATCTCTACACTAAACTGGTGTGTAGTGCATCGAGATGATAGACACTAGGTACAAGTTTGAGGAACAAGATTACTTTGTTCAAACAAAGCTCTCTCCACTTAATCTTTGATATTAGAAAGTGGCAGTTCAAAATACATGCAAGAACTACTTAAATTGAAATTAAATAATTGTGTACAAGTTATGCGGGTTGCAAAATAATGTATATAACAGACAATTATTGCACCATTTTATAAACCGTTTCATGTATTGACAGCTGGATTACAAAGCGTTTTACTTGTTCAGAGTGCAAGTTTGTAAATGTTTTATTATATAATATTTTGGGTTCCAGATAAATTGTTTTCTTTTACTTTAATCAAACATCATTAAAGTATAGTAAGCGATCTGAGCAGGGGTAGACTAATAAAATAAAGAAAAGAACGTCCACTAGCCACTCGGGCCACCAAGACAGTTACTCTTGCGGCCAAAATTACTAGTTTATGACCACAGTTTTGCATGCATTTTTACAAAGTAACCAAAAGTCAGATTTTTTGATGGGAAATACATTTTGTACATCTTAACATCTTGTAGGCGGTTTATTCATTTGTATTGTTACCCCTCCACATCTTTATACAGTTAGCAAAAAACTACACTAATAAATATTTGATCCCCTCCCCCATTATTATGTTTTTTAATACTTGCAATCAAGAATTAATTGATAGGTTGATTCTGGACACCATTTACCTAATTTGTTTTGCACACCACACACCGAGCTAAACTGGAGCAAGTTCGCACATTGCAAGGGAAAAGGCGATGCGGACCCTACTCGAGCTCGAAGCTGTCGCTGCTTTTCCACAATGCTAACTGCCAACAGTTGGGAGTTTGAGGTTAATCTTCTTAATGCCAACAGTTGAAATATAGCTTGCAATACCAGAGCATGAAATAAAATATGTTAATGAGGCCGTTGGGGCCACTGGCTGTTCATCATTGGTAGCCAAAATGTAAACTAGTGTTGCTACAGGCACCGGGCAATGTCGACTCCTGGATCTGAGTGATAATCACCTGCCACTTCTTAACCATTGAGCACATCTTGTCACGCGTCAGGTCCATGCCATGGAAGTTGGTCAGGCAGTTTTTGCCTTGAACATCTTCCGTAATGAGCTTGAATTTACGGAAGGCCACTTCATCGTTCTGCAAGTCAGCAAGGCTCACCTCAAAAACACGGCCCTTTAGACCATCAGAGGCGATTCCTAGATGACGACACATGCTGCAGTTAGAAAAGCTCAACGAAAGAGTCACAACAGATTATCTCTGTAATCATATGGTATCTAATAAAGTTTAATGTTATTAATACTGCTCCTTTCAGACTAATAATTTACTATAAAACAATACTTACTGGTTCCCTGAGTCCGGGTGACCAAGGTCTTGCCGAGATTGCGAATGTTGAACATGGCTGGTGCCTTGACATCATACCAGTCTTTCTTGGAGAAAGGGTCGACACTAGACGAAAAAACTAATTACTTAAGACTTAACATGGCCGAGTTTAAACAGTTTATTATAGAAGGGTAAAAAAAATACTGTAACGCAAAAAGACTGCCACTGTTACATCACTGTACTAATACTGGCAGTCTTCTGTTCTGTTAGCAAACTAGCTAACGTGCACTCCTACAGTATGGCATATATAGTAATGTAGTATAACGTGACCCTTGAATGCAGTGGTAGTGGTAATAATACCCTACACACATTAGGCACAATATTTAGGCCACATGCATAATGTATCTGCACAGCCCTGTCACAGTCTAATATCAAAGTAATGTAGGGTACTTCATCGCCATCTTGGTAGCATTTTAGTTTGTGCTTATGTTGCGGTTGGAAAACCGCCTCATAAAGCGGTATGGATAAGCAACTGTGATCATATTTTCAGCCGGTAAGACACTTAACTATACAACTTAAACTAAACACTGAAGTCACAGGCATTGTTAGAACGTGAACGATTTCCAATCGTTCGTGAGCAGCTTAGCAGCTAACCGGCGACATCCACTTGTATCAGCTTCATCCTTCACATTTTAAATATCTAACCTCCTCTATCAAAGAAAGAAGAGTGCATTTGACTTATTGGCACCTAAATGTATTTACTCACATCTTCTTTTTGGCACCTTTCTTGCCGCCTTTAGTCAGCCTCTTATTCTTGCCGACTGCCATGTTGGCTACAGGGAGTAAAAGAGGAGGAAATACGTGTTACCGCGAGAAATGAAGAGACTGGAGGAATGAGATTTCCTTTTTTTTCTCGCGAGTCGTTGTGGTTGGCTACTTTGGCGTCCTCCACTGGTAGACATGTAGACAATGGTAGAGAGCTATTATGTAGATTACTTTCACATTTCATTACACATTCACTTTATGAGGATATTATATATAATATTAGGTATTAATATTATTTTAGTTGAAATGTTCTATTTTAATTAATGTGTATCCATGTTTTGTTATTTTATGCATCTGGCATAACATTACGCTTTTAATGTGTTTTCCAAAGCACTTAAACGTTTTTAAAAGGTGCTGCAGGTCTTGCATTTTGTTAATTGCACTAGACATTTACTTATTGGGCCATCTTTTTAATAGCAAAATAGTATCCAATGTTGCTATGCTATTATTCCAATATATTTGGTTTATAACTAATATTTTTGGTTACAGTGGCCTAGTCAAGTCAAATCACTTTTATTAATATGACTCTTAATCACATTAAAGTCTCAAAGGGCTTTACATGACCACATTTAACATGAAAACAAAAAAAAAACACCCCTCCTTGCATAGGTCTATATGTCTTGCTCTATATGGATATTTTTTATATTTTCTTGCTGCTGGTAACACCCACATTTCCCCTCAGGAACAATTATATTATATTTGTTTAACATAATTTTCAATTTCGGTATTTTTAGATCCCGTTAACGCAACAACTTTGGTTAGGTTTATAATTATGTGTTTATATATTTTCATTTAGTGAACCCTATTGAAAAAATAAACATCATAGCCAAACACTCCAGATGTTGAATTTAGAAGTGGTAGAACCTGATTCTTGGGGTGTGTATTTCTATCATCTACACCCAAATTGTTACTGTAACAAGAGGGTTTTAAAAATGTTTACTTCAATTTACAAAGCAAACATTCGTACATCAATTATCTGTATTTCCATACAAACATAACACATGCACACGCACGCACACACACACACACACACACACACAAACATACACAGTATGTCAAAATCAATACTTCAAACCATACACACTTTTTTTGACCTAGAGTGCAGTAAATACTCATAAAAGCATATATTGTATACTTGTATAACAGTTATAGGCGTCTGCCAATATGTTATGATTTCAGGGCATTGCAGCAGATAAGGATGCATAATTGCAGCATGTCTCTTCATGGAGCTGCTGGCTACCTTGACTCCCAGGTTCCCTGTAGACTTGGAGGTCTGTGGTAACGTTGCTGCCTCTGAGGAGGTAGCAGCAGGAATCCCACTGAGAAAGGGAAACAAATACATATTTAACAGGACATGTTTTTTTACTTGAAGAAGCAAGTAAAGCAAATTTATTAATTTGAATTCTTATTTTAATCATATATTGACACAACATAAAGAAAAGAAAAAAAAACATTAAAACAAGGGTTTCTAATAAGATATGCATAATTTCAAGTTGGAGCTTGATCATAGAGTGGGGTGAAGTATAGAATATCTTATTATTGATCAGATTGTCTTGCAGATTTTGTTTACCGGCTAAAAGTGTTCATTTACCTTATTTAAACTATACGTAGTTTTAGTGCATTTTTTTAATTTGAGATGTTCTACCAATAGGCCTACTATAAATAAAATGTGTGACTGCCACAATCATTTATAGGCAATCTAGGAATAAAGGAAAAATTACAATTTCAGCGCGGGGAACAATATCGGCACGACACTTGTGACAGTAAAAAGACTGCTCACCTGAGCCATGATCTAACTGAATTTACTAAAAGTCCCACTGCGCATGCTCCACTTGCTCAAGGGATATACTGTCATGGCGGGGACAAGCTGAAGCTACGGGGTAAAATCAGGAAGAGAATGCATTGGAACTGCGAAAACGCTGGCATATAATAGCTCCAAAGAGTTAATAGGGGAGCACCAAGAGGATCGTTGTCCTTTGACGACTCTCGCAGGAGCTGTTGACATACTTGACCCTCGTTTCGGAGTTGTGCTGCCACCAGCGCTCTACCTGTCAAGTGTTGTAAGACAGTGACAATAGCAAGTTCCACTGCTACGTTGCTGCCGAAGACATTCAAGTCGCTGTACCTTCCAATATACTTTGACAGCGGGAGAAAGAACAGGTGCAAGCTAGGCTATACATTCCATCAATTTCCTATATGGATTTTAACAACATTCATCCATCCTTCGCGTAGCTATCAAGTTTCAGAACAGGGGAGAGAAGTTGCGTTGGATCGCAGGCAACTCGAGGCTCATACGCTTACCGTATCCTGTCAGCGGTGTCTGACCACTTTTCAATGCTTGTAGAAAAACTGACGTTTGGATGGGGAAGCAACTATCACGTTTGTTGATCTGTGCATTTACAACTAGCCATTTGGAACGCAGATAGACAAAGCTATCTCTCCGACGCCCGGTAGAAGGCAAACAGGTGCTTTACCTGTAAACTGCACCTGCTCTGTCCTTCCTTAGCCATGGCTAGCGAAGAGACACCGAGTGCCGCGCACTCAGGTGATGGGAAGGACGACATATCGAGCCCCACGGCTCTCAACCCTGGGATTCCTATCAGGGGAATAAGGATGAAATTTGCTGTACTCGCTGGTCTGGTGGAAGTTGGAGAAGTTTCCAATCGAGACATTGTGGAGACAGTATTCAACCTGGTAAGATGATTATAAAAGCTCAGTGTAGGCCTTGGAAATCATGACATAAGCTTTACGAGTTTTAGAATTTCTTCGTTTGTGGCTAAATTTGAAGTTCTATTCGTTTGTGTAACCCTGTTAGATGTGTAGCCTATAACTGCTACTTTTCCTGCTGTTACAAATACATCGTATGCTGCTTATCATAACAGACAAGAACACAAATCACTATCAAACATTGTTTCTCTGACATATCAGACAAGGTTGTCTCATCCTAAAGGCCTGGTTCTCTTCATTGTGCAAACAGTTTGAGGCACCGGCTTTTTTCGCATGTTTCTCTTTTGTTAATTATTACAAGCCTATACGGGCATGCTGCTGATGCGGGCGCTGGACGCGTTTGTGTTTATGTAAACTAATCTCAGTGATATGTATTATTGCCTAGATGTAAATGACTCATAACAGGGTCGTCACCACGTCTGGCCTGGTCTGTTGTAGTGAGTTTATGACACAAGCAGCCAGGTCTCACAGTGTGTCAGTCACACTATAATGTATTGCTATTTATATTATTTGCTATGCTGGAGAGGCCTTGCAGCACTGATTGATCCTTGACTGTTGGCAAATGACTCTTGCACTACTAGGCCTTGAATGAATGAAACTAAGCAGGAACTGTAGTCTTTATAGTGAGGATACAGTCAACTAGTAAATAACTGGTTATAAGAGGCGTGGGGGGAAAGGAAAATAATGAAAGATTGTGGAACCTGTAAAACCGCTTTGTCACTGTGGCAGTATAATGGACAGGAACACTCACCTTCCATTTTTTTTAAATTGTAACACCACTACCTCCCTCAACTATGACGGCAAATTACCTGCAATAGTGCCACTCCTCTGGAGGCAGTTGCGCTGCCTTTATTATACAGTTATTTCTCTGTCCTTCCAGTGGTTCACTCATCGTGCATTGGTGCTGAAAATGAGGCAATATGTTTGATAAGTGACAATGTTTATGTTCTCCCATAATCTACACATAGTCCAGTTTAATTATTGCAAAGCAATATAACCTCTAATATGGGTAATTAGCCTATAGGCTACTCAGCCAGTATTTTCTGACCATTTCTTTTATTTTATTTTATGCTAATTTGCACAACATATTATGTAAAACAAATAGGCTAGGCAAAAAACATATTACATCATGTTACATTCGATTAGTTTGGGTGTAAAAAAGACTACTGCAGTTTCTTTCCTTTGTTTTTTTGGATCTCTTAACTTAAGTGATCAGTTCTCATTTGGGTTTGGGGCTTATTCATGGTAATATCCAGTCTTCCATGGCTCCTTAATGGGTTGCCACTTAAGTTAGATGATTATCAGATATAATTTTGAAGGGTTTAAGATTGCTGATTTGCAGTCTAATCCATGTATCTCTGACATATAGTGTTTGATTATTTCGAATATTTTCACTGAAATGAATAACGTGCCTCATGCAGTGCTTGTATAATTAGGCCGATGTGTAACAGGAGTGTCCCTGTTAGAAGCTTGATCAGGACTCATGTTTGAATGAAGGTGCATTATACCATTCTACCTGTGCTTCAGAGTCTAGAAGCCAGCAACAGAAAACAAATGTGTACTGGGCTACACTTTGCTTGTTAAACTACAACCTTGCTTTTCTAGTCAAGAGAGTACAATAGGACACAGTGAACCTGATTGACTAGCCTAATTTTTAAGGCTATGGACAAAGCTGGTCTGAGCTTCTCCCACTGTGCTACTGCTGCTGGTTGACACAGGAGATGGGTGATTTAGAAGTCTGGAATGCTAACCTGAGGAGAGGACAGGAGCCTGCCAGCTTTCTGTGGACGCTATGCTGCAAACCAGGGCTGCATCATGTTTCTTCCATCAATACAAACTATAACTTAGTGGGCATCCTGTATTTCAAACTTGAATATGAATGAAATAATTCTGAAATGTTGCGTGTCAAAACAAGGATATTCTAGCTTCAGACATAGTCTTCAGGTGAATCATAACCGATTTGCCCATTACTGCGCCTTACTTTTTTTGGAATAATTTGAGTACTGTCATGTGTAACAGTACGCATTAGTGTCTATTTGTCTGCAACACCTATAGTATATGTTGCTGTTGTAGAAAGCTATATTAAGTTAGGCTTTTTTTTAATCTATCAGGGCTCATTAATATCTTATACTGTGCACCAGGATTATGTTTCCTTTTGTCAGATACTGTAGCGGCTGAAAAAATAAGTCACATGCCTCTCTGTGTATCTCTATATTGTCTGTTTTTATTGTCACACAAGTGTTTGGCTGGCAGAAGACACTCAGCCTCTTGAAACCTTGTCACTTGCTTTGCATCTATATTGTCTTGATATTAATGATGACGATGATGAGGGTTGTTCCCTCAGATAAGCTGTCAGAGGACTAGAGCTCTGACCTCCTTAGCATTTCTCTGAATCTGTCAGAATGGCTTCCCAGTGACCCGGCTCATTGGAAAAATGGAACCCTGTGCAAGAACCAGGCTATATTGCATATTTCAAAGCCCTGAAGCTGAAGCTTGGGATCGTATTGGAGTATGACAACAACAATATTCACTTTGAGGCTTCTTGCAGTGTTTTCTGATGAATAGCTTCTGGAAGTACCTTATCTGTTCTGTCCCATTAATAATGCACTAAGAACTGTGTATTTTATTTATTTCCTCTATTGAGCAGTGTATCACATATAAGGCATTTTAGCTTTGTTAAATGTTGAACTGTGTTGTGGTATTATAAATTAGTCTACATCATGGTGTTAATAACACTAAAATGATCACACTATAACTGCTAACGGTCAAAAAAAAAAAAAGCCAATTCGCATGGACACCCATATGCATTCACCAACTGTCTCTCCATCCAGTCAGGCCCTTAACTTAACAAGAGCCCAGGGAAAAGGGCCGTGCTCTCTAGGCACTCACTGCCCTCTGCTCTAGGTAGGTTGGAGGCTGCACGGTGCACAGTGTCAGATTAAACCTGCTGCTCTCTATTAATCTGTCTACAGACCTGCTCCTAACACGCATGCACGCGCAAACTGTAAGAGAATATTGTCATCTTAAAGACGGCATGACTCTACAGAGTGAATAAGCTTTTTTACATTTAAATTTATTTTCAAAAGAATTTCATACACACTTGGGGCTCAATCCTTATGTATAAAACCAACGGGTACCACAAATGCATAGACTGAGGACTCTGGCATCTTTTCCTGAACATAAAAAATAATTCTGTGAAGTCTGACATTTAGGCCTATTACATTGATGCATTACTGTAAATGTATGCACGTACTCTATTTTATTTCAGTGAAACTACACAGCATCGACTGAGGCTCAACATCTAGGGATGTCACATGTAATGTTATAAATATAATCTTCTGCCTTTTGGATTAGTGTGACATTTAGTAATCTCCCTAATCTTCCCAATATTGTTTACATTCCTCTTGTGACATATTGGATTCTATAGCTATAGTTTATATCTATAGTTTACACATATTATACACCCCATGTAACCCTATAACTGTAACAACCAGTTTAGCACCTGGTCATGCTTTGTGGGATCCCATGGGTTTTTGAAGTAACTAAAAGTAATTATTATTAATAATAATTCAGTAGGCTTAAACAATTGTGGTGTTTTGTTTACTGCAGTGCTTACCTGTTTAGTGTGCCTTTATTTAGCAAACAATATCCCCAGTGATTCAACCCCTGTATAGCGACATACACAAAGGCAGACTAAACATTTAAGCAAATGTTAGTGCCCCATTTCTGTCATTTCAGTTGAAAAGACATGTCCTTCAGATGTGTACTAAAAATGTTTTCATTTTATTTTGATTAATTATCATTTGTATTCCACAATGTAATAGTTTCATAAAACCTGGGCATTCTTATATCTCAATATGACATATTGGTATGCAATAGCTTATCTCTACTGCCGCAAACCAGCTGCAGTAATCAAAGTTAAACCTGCTTTCAATAGCTTAATAGTTTCATTTTAATATGGGGTTAATTGTGACATATGCTGCTTTGTATACAGGATAGCCATATTTCCTGCTGAGCATTAGTCTTCACCCCTGAGCTTACTGTTTCTTCTATAAACGGTGTTGGCTGACTAACAAGTCATAACAAACACTACTGGTTATTACAGGAAACATTTTGGGAGACCTGCAGTATAGTATAAGAAATCCATGAGCCTGATTAAATTCTGTCCCACATTCAACCTTTTGCTCTTGCTACTTTTAGTATTGAAAGAAAAAAAATTAAACTAACTTTAACTAATGATTAGTGCATTTATTTAATGTCTGTCAGGCTCAAACTATGATTAGGCTTAAACAAAGGGCATTGCTGTGTATTCTCATATAAGATACTTATCCCTTGCATCATTTGTTTAATATGTTCTTAAATTACTGATTATTTTTTTTGTTTGTTGGTGTGAGTTAGTGTTATTCTTACAAGGTAGTAAAACATTTTAGATGCATTTCTAATACATGCGTTACATAATGCATACAAAGCCATGTATAGTGATGTACCCGGTCAGTTATCCTGTTGTTAATGTGCATTGACTTGGCCATTGAACAAACATCGCCAGGATTCTGCACCTGCATTTCTATCTTATCAAATTACATATGCCGCAGCTTTTTAACCTGTATCTTTTTTGGATATAGAGAGCACATTCAAATATATTTTACACATTAAGTATTGCCTCACGTCATCAGTCTCAATTTCAGTTAAAAAATGTTCTGTATTTTGACATGAATTGCAACATAATTTTTACACTAGACTGTATTGTATATGGTCACTGACAATATGGTCTTGATTTAATGAATTCCTACTTTGATATAATATGTCATGAGTTACATCCAAACATGAACCCTCACATAGAGAACCATTTAATCAGGAATGTCACCTGAATGGGAAACAGTTCACCGGCAGCTATAATAATATGCTAATACCACGTATCTGCTAGCTACAGTAGCCTAATGTCTAACAAGTGTTGAATTCAAAAACACAATATAATATTTAAAAATGACCAATAACAAAAAAAATCACTATATGATATTAGACGTTAATTTAATGTGGTTAATGTATCATGTAATGTATTGACTGAGCCATAGATGGCCTCAAGATAAACAAGATGAGATGACTGTTTAGTGGGAGTGATCTGTTTTGCCTGTTAATACAGTGACATCATTGTGCATGATCTTCCAGCATCTTTCTTGAATGCATGCTGAATTACTTTAAATTCACTTTTTTGCATTTAGTGCTAGGCTGAATCCCCAAACCTTAACCTTTTTATTTCTTCTTTTTTTATATGTCGACTGATTAAATAATTGTAGGGTAGTATTGACCAAGTGATTTGATTGGACAATAGGCATTCCATTAGTGCCAATATTTCTGTATTTCTGTCTTCACGCACTTAACTATGCATGCATCACTATACTTTACCACTGGTGGTTGCCTCTGTGTTAGCTGCTGTCTGTGCGAATTAGAGCAGTTGTTTTAGTCTTAGAAAGGTTTGGCCATATCGCCAACTACTTTTACTATAGTAAGTAATTTTATATCACATTAACCATGTCATCCTGTTTTTAATTAAACTATACTGTATTGTTTGCATATTAATAACCATTTCATAATGTCTTTTTTTGCAATCAATGTAAAACTACTGAGGTACTTGTTGCTTCATTGAAGACGCATACAGTTTTCCCATATATTGTTCAGGCTGGGTGTTAAAGGGATTTCTTAAGTCATTTGGTGCAGTGTAAACTGTTAGTGGTGTCTACTAACATCATGCTTTAAATTAACTATTTTTTATTTTCTATATTTTCAACAAATGACTGTAAAACTCTAAAACATGTAGCCCAACTGTTTTCTCAGTATTAGTCATGAGAGTGGTTGTTAGACAAACTTCAATGAGTTTATTTCCTTTTCTAGATGTAGTGTATTCTCATCCTATAACACGTTATGGGCCTAGTGATTTATCCAACTGCACATTTCTGATTGATTGGCTTATCTTTGGTTCTTCTGTCTGGGCGACAAAATAATTTTCAAAGTGTGCATGTAATGTCTATATGACTATATTCTAATTGAATGCACTACCAGGACATTTGGAGAGAGGTGATTGTGTAATATTGTACAAGGCTGTAAATGGCATAGACGGAAGAGGGCCTATTGATTGATGGCTTATATCGTTTCTGTACCCTTGACCTGCTTTCACATTTGAAGCATTAGCTGCTCATGTGCTGCCAAGGTCTGGTCAACAATCCACAGGGAAAATAGAAAGACTACACCTCGCGCATTAGAGAGCGGTAATAACTACACAAAGTCAAGTGTGACACATTTGGTTTGGCTATATTTTTTCCTGACTCCTTTTTTGTCAGTTGTGAAAAGTGATTTTGTCAGAAACTTGGCGTTGATTTGTTAGGCAAATTATTGGTTCCTTTATGACAAATAATCAAACTTTCTTAGTTTGAGTCAACCTATCTTGCAATTTGTGCTCTCCTGCACCAATTGTTCCCATTGCCTTAGACTATGTTGCATTACAGTCATTACACTGGTGACCCATTTCTGTGTACCCAGTTTAACTGTGTAAGCCAAAGAAGGTACTATACTTTTTGCCTGTGTGGTAAATTAGTTATTACACAATTGAGATGCTCAGCTATAGTAGAATAGTTATAATGTTAAATGATAACAATGGCATACTGTAGTATACCATCCTCATCATGTAAAATCGATCTAGCTAGCCTACTGGCAGATTTCCAAAATAATTGCAAAATTCATGGTCACTTTGAGTCTGATTTTTTTTTGTGTGTGCTTTATCAAAAAAAATCTAATTAATAGAGTAATTTTGTAGACAGTGCCACTGTCCATCCACATCAAAGTTCAAATCAAGTGAATGACAACATTTGTTTAAATGTCATTACTTTTAATTTTCCTTATTTAGTTTTCCTTACTGCCGTTTCATTGGCTAGTGAACACATGCTAGTTTAAGGTAGTCCTCACCACAAGCACTCCTTATGAACTTTAGTTCTGGATGAACTCACTGCATCTGTCTACAAATGTACTGTGTACTATTACACATTTCACCATAAATTAACAGTATATTACTGGCAGCAGAGACGGCAACAGTTAATTGTAGTTTTACAGCGCGTCTACTGTAATTTGTTTTTTTACAGTAAAATACTGTTTTTTTATTTATTTACATTATGTGACAGTAGGTTAACTGAATTTCACAGTAATTTCACATTATATGCTGTATAATAAGTGTAATACTGTTTTATTTACAAAAGGTAATACAGTCTGTTATTTTTGCAATTAATTAATATAAATCCCTACAAATGGGGAAAAATAAGACAATACACATACCATAAAATGTTGCTGTACTGTAGTTTATTATAAATCCTGAATAATTTGTATGCTTTACTTTGTAAGACAATATTTTCAACATTTGTATTACAAAACTGACAAGGTAATGCGTTACATATATACTCAATAAAATACTTTGACAGCATTAGAAGAACTGCATCACACGTCTTCTGCACATGTAAACCAGTCACTGGTAAACAATGAGAGGACTAGACTGCAGCATTGGTATCAATCACCGATGACGAGTGCCTGTAAAATAAGAATTCAAACAAATCATAAACATAAAAATATAAAATAAAAAGGATGTAAAAAGAATATAGTACTACAATGCATCTGAAAAGTATGACAGCGCTTCACTTTCTCCAGATTTTTTATGTTACAGCCTTAATGTAAAATAGATTGAAAATAATTGTTTTCCTCAAAATATTTAAAATTAAAAGAAATCACAGTAAAGTATTCACAACATTCAAGGACTTGAATGACAACTTCAAATACTACTATCAAGGTAGTTGGGTGTTGCTATTGTGTTTTTTTGTTTCTATAGTGTTCTAGGCTTAAGTTTAGTGTGCTGTTTTGCTGGAGTATTGTAGTGTAGTGGTGCATGAAGTATTGAGATCACAGAGACAAGACACAGTGACTAACCTGAAGCCCCACTGAAGGTCCAGCAAATTCTGTGTGGCAACATGTGGATTGACACTATCTGCAATTTTATGAATAACCTCCCCAGTCTTCTTGTACTTTTGTTGGTGGTCTTCCTCTCTCATTCCAGATTCATACCAGTATCAATAAAAAAGACCAAAATAAAAAAGATCTTGTCACAAATTATAGGCCTACTGCAAATGGATAACTGTCACATTGATCTGATGACAGGAAATGTATAATGCTTAATCTTTGGAAAAAATAAATATAAATTGCAAAGTGTGACAACCATGTTGAGGCTCATCTGCAAGCCTACACAATAAAAAAAAAAGTTATCTTGCCTCACGTCTCTGCTTTGAGAGAAACTGTCAATTCCAGATCCCCTCCTTTTGAAAATATTATCATTCCTTACAAAGTAAAGAATATGGCTATATCTTTACATTGGCAAGTAACTTTAATAACTATTTTACTGATTGTTTCTGGTTTAATGAATATAATGATACACCTTACTTTACCAGAACCGTTCAATAAACAGTTATGTTAAAAAAGTGTTCTGTTACAGTACAGTAATTAGCCTTAATTATAAGATGACCTCAAACTAACTTTACAAAGATCAGAAAAAGCACCAACTTTGCTGTTAGCTAGCTAACAATGATTGAGCTACAGAGCTTGCTTGCTTGCTTTAGCAACATGACTTTATAAAATATCTGAACAGTTCAATTATCATGCAGACAAAATAATTCTAGACACTACCAAAATAGGGTGAAAAGTGTAATATGTTACCTCTTTGGTTGAACTCCACGTGGACTGCTCTACCGAAGCTGTGTTGTCTAGTCTGTGGCAAGCCGTTGACCTATTTATTAGACGCTAGTATCTATTCTTCTACCATATATGTACCTTTGTGAAGGGTACACATATGTACCTTTCAGTATACATACCTTTTTACATGTAAGAGGTGCTTATTAGTACTCCATGGAAACATGATTGTACCTTTTGAGGGTACATTTGTGAAATGTGTACATTAAAGTACCTTCTCCGTACCTATGAGTGTAAGATACTATTGAAAAATCACCGTAAATTAACAGTAGTTCGTTACAATGTACAATTAGGTGCATTTGCGATCTCAAAATAATATTGTCAATTGCCTTTGCATGTAGAAATGCAATGCCTTGATAGTTTTAATACAAGAAGGAACCTCCGGTGCTGAGAAATGAATGAACGCGAGAATCTGCTGCAAAAGGGATACAATCCCATAGCCTCTGTTAAAATGTCTGACCTTTCAAATGCTTTGCATTTTCATACTGTAGCCAAAACCTTTTCATTCTGCTGAAGTCCTGCCATATTATAGCATTGTCAGGAGTAACAAGTGTTTTGTTGGCATATCTGCAGTTGACCTGTGAACAGTCCCCTAAGGAGAGGGGAACAGCTGCTATTAAGGTTGTCGTTCATGCCACACTTTTCTTACAAAAACCACATTGATTTAGCCGTCGAGCTGTCAAGCATCCCATCTAGCCAGTTTAAGCACAAGATTTTAACTAAACTAGTGTTTAGCAGCTACATTTGAAATGTATATTTAGGCATACAGCATAATAAACCATTTTATTCAATACAACATTATTAGGAGTGGAAAGCTAATGAGTAACCCCGTCTACTGTTTAATGTACATTAGCTAGTCTTCTTAGTAAGTTTGTAAGTTCACAGGCTTTGTTTCTGTGCCATTGTACCACGATGGTTCCAGTAGTTGGTTTCACTGCCGCTTGTTGACCAGACTCTTGAGGCGGACGGGAAGCTGAAGTGACAGGAATATAGATAGAGTGGTACAACTATGGCAGGACATAGCATAGCCGTAGACATTTCCCTTCCCAAGGACACCGCATGTATCAGGTCAAGTGTGTTTTGTTTCTTTTAGAAACACAGTCAGTGTTGACTCATGGATGTAATCGGTTTGGTTAATATCTGATCGGTCATTTTTTTGTTGCAACAATTGACTGCTTGCTGTATATGGAGGACCAGGACTGCCATAATAAAAAAAAAAAAAAAAAATGTATAAAAGTATAAATAAATAAAGAAAAGTATAAATAATTAAATAAATATAAAAAAAATGTAAAAAAAAATTACATTTTTGTATTAAAAAATGCTATTTCTGTATTTTTACATGTATTTATTTATTCTTTATTTAATTATTTTTACATACATTTATTTATTCTTAAATTTATTTATTTCTACATTATTTTATTTATTTATTTATTT
>JAODUH010034811.1:0-21795 GCA_027564835.1 Typhlichthys subterraneus
GAGCGAGTCTTGATGCCTCGTAACGGTGGCATTGCCAGTCGGCCAGCCGAGGTGGTAAAACGAAGTTCTCTTTTTGGATTAGAATTTAGACTAGAGATACTAGAGATGCTATACAGAGAAGATACAAGGAGATACGATCAAATATAATTTGACATCTAACTTTGTCGCTAATAACAAAAAAATAATACTGTACAACTACAGCACAGACATAAATCATAATCAATCAAAAATGTCAAGTAATAAGAGAATCACCCAAAAGCATCATGCCACCGAGGAGGAATTGTTTGTGGCCACTGATGTTTGCATCGTGTCGAAGTCTCCACCACCGTCACACATCTGACTTTTCTGTTGAAATCAAACACAACTAAGTAGCATCTCTCTACACAAAACCTTCTCCCTGGAATATTTTAACTTTCTGCAACATTTTTCAATATGATATTGCGCAACGCAATATTGCAACAACACTAACGATATTGAGTCAGTATATTGCGCACCCCTAACCCCAACCCCACCCTCCCTCTCCCGACATGAAATAGTCAAACCCCAGGGGCACCCAGGTATTGGTTGAGTGACACCCACTATTGTGTGTCTCCCGCCAGGATCATCGTGAGAATGGCCAACTACAACCAGGCCACCCAGGAGATATCCCGGCCCTCTGACCTGCTGGCTGCGGTCCGCGCATACACGGCCAGCATGTACACCCTGTCCAGCTACGTCAAAGTGGACGTGTCCCGACTGGTGAAGAGCGTCCTGCTGCAGCAGACCCAGCCCAAGGATTCACGAGGAGCTCAGACCATCACAACCCTCTACACCAACTGGTGTGTGCGTGTGTGGTGGATAGAGATGTTCATTTGTACAGATACAGACTGGTAGACGTGGACATGCCTTAAACATTTACATGTCTCTAATCTGAGCAGGTATGTTTTTCCGCAGGTACCTTGAGAGTCTATTGCGTCAAGCCAGCACTGGCCTCATCGCTCATTCTCCCACATTGCATTGCTTCGTCAACCAGACCACTGAGAATGACCCAACCTTCAAGGCAGAAGAGTTCTCGGACATATTAGGTTGGCATATACATTTGGCCACAGAAAATATACTCCACAATCACGCTAATACTATGCATCATGTTGAATGAAAAAAAAGTAATTGCTGCTTAATGTATTGGTAAATTTTTTTCTATTGTTGTTTGCTTTTTCATCCATTGAGCTCTATTATGTTATCTAATGGCATCCATTAGATAACATAGGCTTTTTGAATATGGGCCAGGACCCAGTACACACCTGCCTGCCTGCTAGCAAATGGTGCTAAAGCTAAAGTTCACTAGTCTGACGTCAAATACACAGGCTCATTATCACTCAGGCCGATATCGCGGTTGTGCCTACATAGCTCTCTGATGTGTGCTCTTTCTTTTACTACCTCTATAATCTACCTTTACGCTGTCTTGTGACCTCAAGCTATTATTACATCAAACACGCTGTATGCACTCCATAGATCACACACACACACACACACACACGCACACACTGGATTTTATAGCAGACACAGACACACACATGCACTCTCTACACATACTGCTTATATATAAATATGTACGGTATATACACACACGCCCGCGCGCGCACACACACACACACACACACACACACGCATGGTACCTTGAATGCACCTTTACACTCACACTAGGCCGTCTTTATCATTGCTTTTATTGCCTCCAGAGTGAAGCAAGATTCTTCTGCTCTCCCTCCCTCGCTCGCTCACAATGACTCATTCACTATTGCAAAAAGTAGCCTGCCAACTATAGCATCCTTATTTGATCGCAGGTTTAGCCACATTGACACATTTATGTTTAATGACAAAACAAATTGCTGAATGTTCTCATGTTTTACAGGTTAGCTCCAAGCTCTGTTGTCTTTTTAACTGTTCATTTTAAGCAGGGCTAAATAACAGTAATGGCTATTCTCCTTTTGGGCAGAGCTGCGGTCCTTGGCAGAGCTCATTGGTCCCTATGGCCTCAAGTTTATGAGTGAGAACCTGATGTGGCATATCACCTCTCAAGTCAGTGAGCTAAAGGTATGTTGTGATTGGTTGGTAGCCTATTTGGGCTTGGTTTAAATTAATGTAATGCTTTTTGTTGGAATCATGATGATAAAGTAGCCGTGTCGTACAAAGGGCTATTTCCTTCTATCTGACATGTCTCACTTTCCTGGATATCGATTTTTCCAGCGATAAAACTGGCTGCTGCAACTCATCTGAAATAATCCCATCAGAGGAAAGCATCTGTCACTGCTCTGCAGCAGAGCTTTCACCAATTACAGTATCTCTTCTTCTCTTTCTGCTGTCAGAAACTGGTGGTTGAGAACATGGACATCCTGGTTCAAATGAGGAACAACTTTGATAAGCCAGAGGAGATGGGCAACCTTAAACGGAGATTGCAGGGTGAGAGATGGGGGGTGGGGGTGGGGGGGTGGGGGTGGGGTGAGATAGGTTTACCCATTCAGACACCCAGTACTGTAGGCCTATGTCTTATTCTGCTGGCTACTATACTGTATGGTTATTTGAGAGTATCAGCTACAGCAAGATGGTTAGTACCTATCACTCATTTTAGAAGACAGTGTGTCATAGCTGTCATAGCTGTAATGTATACAAGCAGAGCTGGTAATAGCGTGTATTGTTTGCCTCTGCTGCACACATAAACTAAACAGCATGCACAAGATAACAAAAAATACATACAGTGCGCTTTGTTTTTTTCTTCCATTCTTGAGCCATCTTCGAGTCTCCACAAAGCATTTTACAGTAACTAGGAGGGTCCAGCCTCTGGCCTATAATACAGAGTTTGTCTTCTGTTCAGGTGGGGAGAATGTACTGAAGAGAATGACCATTATAGGTGTGATCCTCTCCTTCAGAGCAATGGCACAGGAAAACCTCAAGGATGTAAGCGTCTATAACAAGTTACAACACATGTAATTGCTTGTATTACAGTATGCCAGTTGTCACTCACGTTGTTCTGTACATTGCTGTACTTAGGTCCTGTACAAGCGATGTCCCTACCTCATGGGGCCCATTGAGAGCTTGATGGACTTTGTTTCTCCTGAAATTGACATCAAGGTAAAACTGAGCTCTCAACATTGGTGACCAAATACCCAAATTATTATGTTTTTATATTTAAAAAATGTATCTGTTTGCTGTTGTTGTACTTGTTGTTAGTTTTTTTGTTTATACGCGTGGTAATGAAGTTTCTTGCAACCTATTGAAAATCTTTAAAATAAAGGTTACATTGATTACAATAGTCGTGTTGCATTCGTGCTACAATAATGTATGTTGCCAGAGGCATAGAAATACTAATTACTATGACATAATATTATTTTTTTCGAATTGAGAATAATATACAACTGGTAGCTCCAGTATGCTTCCGAGTTGGAGAGAGAGGAAAAAACATTTCTGGTTCCAAATTCCTTATCTTTCTTTGGAACGATCTGTGCGAGTGTGACTTTACCCCTCCCTTAGCTTACGTCTGGCCACTGAGAGTAAGGCATGCCAGTTGTGTCAAAGATCTTAACATAACCCTAAAGACGTCAGCAGCACCTCATGCCTCCGTGAGAGACACTTAACCACCAATACAGCTTTGCACACTAAACCACATCAGGGAAAATGTTTTACCTAGAAAATGCATCCATGCATGTAACCACAACCAGGGCAGCATCACATTACACTATCAGTCTAATCAGTAAAAAAAAAAAAAAAAGAGTCACTTTTGTGGTCGCTTTATGTAATGCAAAGCATTGCAGGATAAATTGTAGGACAGATTAACATCAGTTACAAAACATTATATATATTTTTTTGGACTGAATAGGTTTACAAAAGCAACGAAATATATAATAAATACTATGTATTGTATATCCGTAAAATGTCCACGTTTGTTCTCAATCTGCTATACTAAATTGTGTGTTAATAGCAACCATAGAATGTCATTTTACTGTAGGTGGATAGTAAAGCATTTTATGTGTTTCTTTACACATCATCTTCTAAACTTGCAGGTGACGCTCAATGTTTTTGAGTTGGCCTCGGCCGCAGGGCTGCCATGTGACATTGACCCTGTTCTGGTCTCAGCCATCGCCGGCATGCGCACAGGTACACAAAAACAATGGTAGCTTGCGAAACAATGATTTCACATGACAAGGGGATATACATCGCATCACTTTCTTAATGTTTAAACAACCCTAACCCTTTAGCACAAGTATAAGCTTCAGTAGCCATTTCTCATACTATCTATGACAATGTCTATGACAAATGCCTCAGATGAACCATAACACATTCTGTAAACAGATAACACATCCGTGGATGAAGAGTATAAGCTGTCCTGTCTGCTTCTTGTGTACATCGCCGTGTCTCTACCCACGCTGGCATTAGACCCTAACTCTGTCTACACCAAGGAAAATGGAGGTGTGTGTCTAACCTTCTATCCATCCATTCATTCACTATTTTCATGTGCTTGTTTATTCATGATGTAATACACTCTTACACTCTGCCACTATGTGGCATTTTGAAAGCCTCTATTAATGCAGCCATGTCACTGTGGTTCATTCATTCATTGATTCTCTCATTTCTAGAGTAGTTAGTGGGCGTGTAATGCCACTTAGTGGCAGTAATGAATTTCCAGAAAGCCCTCCATCATCTCCTGACCACTAACTCCTTTATATACAGCACACTGTATGTTCAACATCATCATTAGAAAACTAGACCGCTGGCGTCTTTGTTCAGTACAGTGCATCATAGTGTAGTTTCCTGTGTGGCTTTGAATGGTCTCTAGAACGTGGAAAGGAGAACGTTGGTTAATGAGGAACACATTTTGTTTACAGATAACTCCAGCTAACGTGCATTGATACAGTTGCTCTTGGCATGTGGCCCTGTGGACTGCAAGTCCTCAAAGTGAGAACCACAAAAAACTGCGATCGTTATCTGAGCAGAGGGTGCCATTTGTCTGGGCTTATTTTCTTTGTCTTTATTTTCCATTGCAATGTTGAAAAAAGGGCTTGAGGAAATGGCGTGCCTCCTGTTGTGTGCTGTGGCTCATTAAGTGCCTCTCTCTCTAATCATCAGGCTACAACATTATACAACAGTATAATACTGTAGCAACAACAATTACTGCTACAGATGTACACCTATTCTACTCTATACTACTCTTTAGTAAGTACTATCATTTGTGCAGTTCCTTATATTTCTGTTTATCTATTGGTCAGGCCACAACAACAACATCCACTGCTTAGCTCTAGCGATCAACCAACTAGCAGCCGCCATGTTCACCGTTCAGAACAAGAATATCGAGCAGCACCTCAAGGAGTTCCTCTTGGTAAGCAGATCCACAAAACCGTATGTGTTCATCCTGCAGACTTAAGGGTTTTTCCACCTTTAAGACCATCTCTGTCTGTTGTCTGATACAGTGCCCTTCTACAGAAAAAGACAAACCACTCACCTGCTAAAATGACTGCAGCCCTATTAACCCTGCAGTATACTTTGTCTGTCTCACATACTATAGGTGGCGTCCTCAGCTCTGCTACAGCTTGGGCAGAATATGGAGAGAACTGAGTGCAAGAACCGGGATTCAGTGTACCTGCTCCTCCATATGGTATTGTAGATATGTGTTACAACATCATGTTTCATGCAATGTACCCATGTAAGGGACTTTAAACACACGGTGATCACAGAACTGATTTCCACGTGGTTGTTGTTGGAGGGAGCATAAAGAAAAATGTCAGTAGCCAGGCAGTCGAGAGAGAGGTCAAATCGGTTTTGAGCCAGAGACACTTGCTATACTGTAGAGAAGCTGCATATTGTCTACTTTTACGGTGTTACTCGCATTCATTTAAACACTTATTTGCCTTGTAGATTGTGGACGAGTCTCCATTCTTGAGCCAAGACATGCTGGAGGATTGTTTCCCATATGTTCTTCTGCGTAATGCCTACAGAGAGGTGTACAGGACCTTCATCATCACTATGGGTTGACCATTCATTTGAATAACTATTGTTTTATTTGTCCATTCAGTTATCAGTCAGTGTATGGTTTTCTTTTTGCCAGTGTATGGTTTTCTTTTTGCCAGTGTATGGTTTTCATTCCAGGCCGCTCCGGCAAGTGTGGACCGGCCAGTGGTCAAAGAGTTTTTATGTTTAAGTTTCTATAATGTTTTAATCTACATTGTCTGACTGGGCCGGCCGACTGGTCTGCTGCGCTAGGCCTATGTTGCACCCCAAGCCACGTGACAGTCGGCAGCCCGGAGACACAGTACGGGCTAAAGCCTACAATAGATTGTATTGAAACTTTCCGCCATTGTTGTTTTTTGTTTTTGTGTTTTGTTCTTTGTTTAGAAACTGCTGTTGATCTGCCTGTCCGATCCTGATACTGCCCCCACGTTCATGTGCTGTATTGCATCATGCATACGCGTAGAATTAATTTCTGAGGACGCACACATATACGCTCCAAAGAAACGCAGGATACGCGCCCGATATGCCTGGTAGCCATCTTGCGTACACGTATTTGAAAGGGAGTATATCGCCTCAAGCCTCATCTAGGGTCTGGAGGCATGTTGCCCAAGAAAAAAAGCAGCCAAAACTCCATCCAACACCAACAAAAGGCACAAAAATGTCGATAATATGTAGTGAAAATATAGTAGCAAGTAGTGCATGCATGCAAATAATGCAGATAAAATACATTTCAGTACAGCCTGACTTGACCTACTATTTTTATGTGGGTACTGCAGATTGGAACGCATGTATCCAAGTCTGTAATGAAGTTAGCATTAGCTTTATGAACAATTTGATAGAAATGATCAATTAGAGGTATTGGGAATTATTTGATAATGTTTGAAATACAAACAGGATGCAATAACAGTTTGTTTCAAATTAGAAAATAATTAGAAAATAATTATCCATGGCTGTTGTATCAGATCTATCTAGCGTAAGATATCAAATGTTCTTCTGGTAACTTGTGCACATGACATTCTTGTAATTCTGACTTTGGGAAGTAGGAACTTCCTATAAGCACATAACGGATGCATTAGGTACACATTTGGAAATGATCTTGACTTTTAAAGGCAGGGTTAGTCATTCTAGAGAATGCTTGCTAACTTTGCTAAAACTAAAACAAACTCGCTCATACTGTAAGTTCTGCCCCCAAAAATATAAACCTATTGCAAAGCTTTGGGCATTGTTTTTGTGAGCGGTGTTTTCCACTTTGTTTGTGTTCCTATTTAAGGAGCCAGGGTTGTGTATAAGTACCATAGTATTTGTTCAACACGCACAGAGAACAATTAGCGGACATTTGGTGATATTTAGTGTATTTGACAAAAAGTGTATTAGCTTACAATTAGCTTCCAATAGCTGATTATACCTTTAAGTATAAATCTAAGAACATTATAATAAATGAAACCCTTACCATGTTAAAGTATTACAGTTTTCTTCTGTGCCATATCCTTTACTCCAACAGCAAGTCTTTATTTTTGGATGACTGGCAGTGAATGCTGCTGAAACAAAAACAAAATCTGTTCTTTTTTATTTGAACATTTAATGTGTAAACTTGATATTACAATGTGTTAAGTCTGGCTAGGTCTTGTTTATAAGTGTGATTAAGACAATTTTTCTTATAATAAAAAGTATATGTGATATGTCTGCCATGTCATTTCAATGTTACATATATTATAGCTTCACCTCCCTATGATGATGATACATTTGATTATGTTTTTATATATTTAAATGCAGTCCATTTTACCATATTTGTTGTTGGATATTACCTTACACAATATGCAGTATCTTGCTACAGTAGGACACTCTCAGTCCCTCCCTTCTGCTTATCCTGTGATACACATTGAATATGTGGCTGGTTACCACACTGGCTATACCCTGTAGTAGTTAAAGCCCCAGTGTGTTTCACAAAGGGACACATCCTTCTTTCACAAGTAGACCTACTGATGTTTCCGTTGCACAAAAATATGAAAAAAATTGCTTCAAATTCTCATTAGAGTCCTCATTTTCCCTAGGGTATACAGTAGCTTATATGAAGAATAAACAAAAACAAAAAAAAACACATTAATTATTTACTAAATGTTGTATCTACATTTTGCTTTTTTTCAAAATTAAATGTTTGCATCATGTGTGTATGTGTCTAGATTTGTACATTCATTTGTGTGAATGAATATGTATTTATGCTCATGTCAGTATACTGTATATGTGCAAGTTATAATACCATGTAATTGATCATAAATACTGTAGTAGATCTGTTTTTCAAATACCTTCATGTTTTACGTCTATATTTGCAGTATAGGTCTTAATATCTGAATTAAAGTTGCAATCTGTGCCATGTTCCTCTAGCTTCTTACTGGTGGACTGACTGCTGTGGTTTAAATAACTATTGCTTGATTGCTAAGCATGTTGTCATTTGTATGAGAATGTTGAACCTACAGTATAGAAGCCTGATAAACAAAACTAAATATAGAAAGGCCTTCATGAACAGGATATGTGCTGAATCATACCCTGCTTTAATCGGTGATAAAAGATAAAAGCCAAATGGTCGTTCAATGACATGACAGATATTGTTGATTTAATTTCAAATGGGCATCTGCCCTTAAACATGCATCTTATTGACCCTGTGTGTACAGTAGTGTCCTTGCATGCAGTTGAACTATTATCATGATAATCCACAGTGGATTATGCCCGAGACAAGACACACTGGGGACAGCTAATGGTGGAAACTCAGATCCTGACTGGGTAGGCCCTCTGATGATTGTGTCAGTGACGCAGTTGCCCATACAAACACACTCACACACACACTTGCAAGTGCTTGCACACGCACGCGCGCGCACACACTCGCACACACACACACACATATCAAGAGAGGATGTAACCCATTCACTTACACAAGGGACAGACGCGCGTGCACTCTGAAACAATAGTCACCATATAACAGAAAAGGCTTAGTAACGGAAGCCTTACGAACAGAGACAAGCAAGAGAATCCTTCCCGACATAAACACACTGTGCATACTTAAAGAAACAGCTTGTACATAAAGACACACACACACACACACACACACACACACACACCTTTAATACACAGACACAACATCATCAGGAAGGTATGCTGCAGTTTTAGAAGACAAAGGTCATGACTCCTGTAGCAAACACAAGCAGCATGCTGCACCTTTCGGTCAGTTTGGAGACATGGAAGGGCACATTGGAACGGTAAGACCCGTTTATTTTACTGCTCTTCTTGCCTTATTAAAGCCTATTGTTGTAAGAATTAAGATGTTGGTAAAGCTGGACAACATCTCTGGTAGAGTAATATGGTTGGTTCGTAGTTCGTGATGTCATCAGATGTATTATGAGACATGCAATATATTCACCATTCATTATTTCAAATAATGTATTTAAGAGAATAACTGATAAACATTTTGTTGTAGTCTAAATAACAAGTTTGAAAGCATGTGACATACTGCATGCATACAGTAACATGTAACAGGAGCAGTGAAACATCTGGCTCCTGTAAGGGAAATACATTTACCCTTTATCTAACGTCATATTTGTCAGTCTGCCATAATCTTTTTAAATAAGTGAATTATAGCTGACCATTCAGTTTCTGTCTAATCCTTGTCATCTCAAGGGAATACATGAAGATATGGCACAAAAAGACACATAGTAAACACTGTATTGTAGAAGGTGCATGCATACATTAATTTAAGTTGAATTATGTAAGTCTCATTTCCATCTTGTCCAAAGACTAGAGTGCTTGTCTGCGTATGTATCAGAAGTATATCCTGGTGTCTCTTCGGACAGATTACTGTCGTGGAAAGGTATCTTGACATGACAAGGGACAAACACATACTGGTACATTCGGCAATATCTGGTGCCATGTCAAAGAGCATGGGAGCATGGGAGCATGAGAGTCACTTTGACCCAGTGGCCAAAGTAAGGCAGCACACACAGACACTGGGGCTTTCCCAAGCCACGTTGCAGCACAGCTCTATTAAAAGACTTTGCAATGAATTAAGGATCTAGAACTGTAAAAGTAGTTAGGGGGTGACTTTATGGCTTTATATGATGATCCGGAATTCTTCACTGTACCACATCTATACTTGACATTTGTTTGTGTGCCATTCTCATCGGAACTACCGTTAACTCTCTCTCTCTCTCTAATGTAAATGTTTTTGTGTAAACGCCCTTGGAATCCCCTACGGGTTGTTTACACCGGCGGCAACAGTCCCAGTGCTACATTGACCTCTGTGTGTGTTTTGTCTATACTTCCCTCTGCATTGGTCAACCATTGCATGCAGGGATAGGTTCCACAAGTGTCAAACCTTTCAGTGCCTCCAACATCCATATACAGTGTAATACTGTATGTATTCAAATATTGTATTCATAAATAAACACACGTAATCTTAACAATATCTATGCATTTCACATGCTGCTACATACAGTACAATGAATTGCATTGCCTCTTTTAGTGAAATGTTGGAATAAGCAGAGATTACACACAGAATGATACAGTTTAGGAAAAAATAAATTCCTCTCTCTCTCTCTCTCTCTCTCTCGGTCTCTCTCGCGCTCACTATCACTGTCTCTCTCGCTGTCTCTCTCGCTCTCGCTCTCTCTCTCTCTCTCGCTCTCTCTCTATCTATCTATCTATGTTAGTACATTGTGGTGGCCCAAACTGTCTGTGTGGCAGTGCGGGCTGTAAGCAGAAGGCTTGACCTGCAGAGCTGTTGCATGTGGCTTCTGAGTGAACACTGTTTATGTATTTTGGTTTGGGTGTCACTGGCGATTTGCAGTGAATGCCTCCAACTGTAGTTCCGAGATTTGTGGGAGCAGTGGAAAATTCTCATTTAGGTTTAGAGTACACATTGCTTGAAAGCATTGCAGTCAACACTTCATCAGCAAGGTCAGCTCACTCACACTGCACAACCCTAGTTTACACATACACACACACATGCACGCACACATGCATGCACGCACTCTGACACACTTTGGGTTTGCCTAACCAATCAGAATGAAGTGGAGTAGGTCCCCCCAGAAGAAGGTGGGGACATTGGTGAAACCGAAGTCTGTCACAGGACACGCAAGTTTGTGTTGGTGTTTGAAGGAACTTCTCTTTGACATTTCCCTACAACAGTATTATTATTCGTAACAGTGGAATATACCTGCATAGCGCTATTCTGGATGTCTGAGGTACTGAGAATTCGCAAGAAACGGCTGCAGATTCCCATCTCTAGGTAAGGCAGGGACTAGGAGTTTGTTAACCCTTGTGTGGGTGGGTATAGTGATGCTTTAATACATCAGAAGGCATCTTTATCACTTTTATTATATAGAAATCACATGCAACTGCAAGACAAGCATTTACTGGCCTTTGCCAACTGCAAGCGTTTGTGGGAAACAGTTAACACTTTCTTGATATTTACATTTCACAACCTGCCACCTTGCTAAGACATACAGTATCTGCAGGTTAAAAACAGTTTCCTGCCTCAGCTCCTGCAACACACAAGAGCGTAATGGAATAAATGCTGCATTTGAATATTGTATGTCTAAGACTTGTTAGAGCAGACACTTGTGTGAACACTTGTGTCTCACTCACACTTACGCTATCTCTGCTGTGGTAGGCAGGCTGCCACAACACTGGCTGTCATGTGGTTTTTGTTTTGGTTAATGCACTGACTGTCTGCAGGGCCTGTCGACCTAGCCAACATCTGAATCTCCATGTTCATGTAGGATATTCATGTGGGATCTTTATATGGTAGAGTAAGGACATTGTTAAGCACAGTGACGCTGTTGAACTCACCCTCAATGTTGACACAGCGCACACAATTTCAAATTTAGTGTTTGTTTATACATTGTAAAAGTTGATGCAATTGCAAATATATTTGTTTCTCTTTTATTAGTGAGTGACAACATTATTCTAACTAATTATTATTTGCATTGTAAATTTCATTGTAAATGAAAATCTTTTCAATGTCTTCCTTGTTTAAATAGTATTGCTTTGTAATATTTAGCTTGTAGCTTTTACCTTGTAACTTTACATTTGCTCACTGTGAATAGACACAATGCACACAGACACTTTATCAGAGAGATTACTCTAAATTGAAAATGAGCTGTGGCATTCCTATGCATGCTATTTTTATTACTCAACAGCTTTTGAAAGCCCATGCCAACGTGATAAACACTTGAAAAGCTGTGAGCCTCTCATCCCCAAGAGTTGGCTGTATTGCATGACACTGTTTGAATACAACCATACAGGCCACTGCACATTTGGCATAAATTATGTTATATATACTATATATGTTATATCTTGTATATACAAAAGTATACATTCCATTATGATGATGTTGTAATGATTATGGGGTTACTGAATGTGCGGCACACATATATGACAAACAACTGACTTTCATTGTTGATATATTTACATATACGTATAACAAAACCACTGACACAACAACATGTTAAACCTAAAGCCAAAAACTTACACAAATGCAATGGAACAGGGGGTAGGGGTATGGGGGGGCAGTGGTGGACATTATCCACCCTAGATTAAACTTTGTGCACCCTATAATCAATATAAATTTACAGCCAATCGTCAAACTGTCTAAATAAACGTACTGTATTAGAGTATCAAACTCATTTATGATTAGTTGGAAGGTCAGTGCCATATACCAGCTATGACTGGAGTCAACATAACATAAAAATTAGACCAGCAGTTGCATATAAGCCTAAATGCTGCATATTTTTCTGATATTTTAAAGACGTTTGACACAAAAGTTTATTTATTTATCCACCCATCCATCTTCATCCGCTTTTCCACAGTCGGGTCGCGATGACAACAGGGTCATCGGAGATTTGTATTAAAATATCATAAATAATAACCAAGTAGGCTTTATTCTAACTTGTACTGTATGTCAATGATTTGTTTCACAAGTATGGTTCCACAAATGAAAGAACATTTTAAAGAATGGAGATGAGCTGCCCAGTTAACATCTCCCGAAGTTTCTACCCACTCTGTGGCAGGGTTATAGACCTGGACCTGCATTAAAGTTGTCTTTTTTACGATCGCAGCTCTTCGGACAGCATGGCATTTAAATAACTTCCAAATGAACTCTCTTCCCATTAGCGGGTCTTTTTCATCCTGTTGTCACAGCACTTCTTGGACCTTGTTTCCTCAGTAGCCAAGGGCCAAATCACTCAGTCAAAACACTGGAGTGCTTTCATCAAACAGTGTTCAGAAACAGACACTGTTTTGTCCACAATGCATTTTTTGCTTGTAATTCCTTCAACTTAAATGACTTCATTTAAAGAGTTCATGTCAAAATTGTTTAATAACATACCTTTTCTATAGGTAGCAGTTTGTTTTGCTTTCATACAAATGAACCTATTGTCTTTCAGGCTGAGGAGCATGCTAAAGCAGCTGGATGAGAAAGATGTTGATTTTGAGGAAATCAAGAAGAATTTGGATTTAACCGCATCATTACTAGAGACAGTTTACCTTGATGGATCAAGGTAGAGTATTGCATAAGCTATACAACAACACTTATGCATTTGTGTAAGCTACAGTAGGACTACTGAATATAAAGTTAACACACAATTATTTTTTATTTGGCATTGGGGCTTCCCTTACTCTCACCATTATTGTTGCATTTTCATTTAATTTGTACAAAATGAAATGGCTGAGTTGCGTAGGAACCACTTTTCACTCTCAGGCAATCTCTGGAATCAGAAGATGACCTTCAACAGTTGCACTCAGACGGTGTGCCGTCAGAGGTCACTGATTGGCTGGCTTCCACCTTCACCCAGAGACCTCGACGTCTTGCCCGCCGCTCAGATGAGAAGCCAAAGTTCCGCAGCATCGTCCATGCAGTGCAGGCTGGGATATTTGTTGAAAGGTTCGACAACACATCTCCTTTCTTAGACGCATGTAGGAATCTTTATGTTTCATTTCCATGGGTATTTTAAGACAAATAACAAATGCGTGTGCGTGCGGGTGTGTGCGAGAGTAAAAATGTGTTTTTGGTCAAAGCTATTCAAAGTGTTCTGCAACTAAAAACAGCTTCTAGAACTGCAGAGGTTAGGGGTATAGGACTTTTAAAAGATTTAGGAGGATGTACAATAAGTCTTTATAAAACACAATTCTGACAGCTGACCTCTTGTGTATGATATGAACCAAAATAACTTCTACACAAACTTGAGCAAATGGTGCACAAGACCAACATGAAGATGCAACTGTAAGACAGTGCTTTATATTGCATCAGACAAACTTTGTTTTCACAAATAGGCAGGGAAACTTTGATGACCCTGAGGATAGAGTGTTTAATGACACAAAATAAATAGTTGAGTAACAGTTGAAGTGGTCCTGTTGGCCATAAGTGTAGCAAAAAGAGGTAATAAAAAAAATACAAATAAAACTTAATGCACGGGTAATGTTTCGTCCAATAATGTGCCTTAATTGTGTATTGAAACATAATATTATTTGTGGGATTTCATGGCAGTTGAAGGGCAAATGATACTTCTGGTTGTACATGAGCATGCTATATTCTATGATACATACATGCTACATACTTGTGTATTGTATCAAAATATCTTGCACAGGAAGTTTTAAAATACTTGTTTTCCACATAATGGCATGGGAAAATAATAATGTTATCATTTAACACTAGTATATCCTATTATAACAACAAAAGACACCCAGGCAAACTATCATAGTCATAGTTACATGCACAACGCTGTGACCGAAGGGAGAGGATAGTCTTAAGATGATTCACATAAACAGACTCTAAGGCCAGGTGGCTGGACTGTCTCAAGTTCGGAACTCTTACTGGACTCAACGTAAACATTACTTTCCTCCAGGATGTTTAAGAGGGCATACAAGGCATCCATGCCAGACCAACCTGAGGCCGTCGTAAACTCCCTCAGAGTAAGTGAACGTTGACATAAATCTCACTACAGGTTAGTTAGTAGTCATGCTCTCAAGATACTACAAAAAGAACTTGTATACCGCATGATACAGCAATTCTTTTCCCTCTACATGCAGGATGTTGACCGATGGAGCTTTGATGTGTTTGCACTGAACTCAGCCAGCTCTGACCATGCTTTACGGACGCTCTTCTTTGAGCTGGTCATCAGATATGAGCTGAACAGTCACTTCAAGGTTGTTCAATTTTGGTTTTTACAGCATGCATGCAAGCAAGACAATAAGTTTTACTTATAAGTGTTACTTACTTACTATATACATAATAAGATGTACTGACGATATACAAACATTTTAAACAATCAAGCAGAAAAAAATAAACCAAAATATATAATATAAAATAAATATATATTGAGTATTCAGGTTGTCTTTTATTGTTTATTTTATACTTGCACATTATCCCTTATCGTTGACGCACAGTACGCTTGAATGATAATGAAATGTATATTTCAGATTCCCATCTCCTGCCTAACAGAGTTTCTGTCAGCGTTAGAGCGAGGCTACTGCAAGCACAACAACCCCTACCACAGCCATGTCCACGCTGCTGACGTCACGCAGACACTCCACTGCCTCCTCCTCCGCACCGGACTGGTGGTACGTTCCCTTGGGATATTAGTACGTAGAAGACAAGTGACCCAGACATAAATCACTGAGATACACTGTCAAAAAAGATGATTTGTCATTTAGAAGAGTGCAGCAGTTAATACGACTATACTGTACTGCATAGCGCTTTACACAAACACTACATGGACATAAACATTATTGCAAGTCACAGGAGTGAGAGTGATACGAACAAGACATAATAACTTAACCTTGCAAGAACATCCTGGTTTCACAAACTCCAAATCATTTCACAACCAAATGCTAGCATAAAGAAAGTCATAATTATTAGCTGTAAACAAGGTAAAAGGATTGATCTGGGATTAGACACATAAGTGCTAGTGTTAATATTGACAACATTTACGTTTGAATAAAATTTGCATTTTATATGCTGAAAACAGAAATACAAGTCATACATCCGTTAAAAATCACCCCAGGACCTGGCTGGTTTTCATTGGTACACTTAATACGCTCAAATGTCATCAAATTCAAATGTTAACATACATGTTAATGGAGGTCCCCCTCTTGACCCTTCCCTTCCCCAAATATTATTTATTTGACACATCTCATGACAATGTTTATCCGTTCACACGGTTTTTATTGTACTGCGTATGTGTGTGTGTGTGCCTTGACAATTCTAACTAGCACTGGCTCACGGAACTGGAGGTTATGGCTGCCCTGTTCGCTGCAGCTATTCATGACTATGAACACACAGGAACTACAAATAACTTTCACATCCACACAAAGTAAGATCTGTTCTGTATAATACTTACAGTATAAAATGCATTTATATAGAGTAGACATAACCTCTTGTACTATAGAAGCATCACTGCTTACAGTATAGGATGAATATACTGTAATGTTGTAAACTTCTGCACACACACATGCAAGTCAAGAGTAGCTTTCTTAAGCAAACAGGTCCTTATGGAAGGAAGTATTTTTAGATGTAGATTTTCCACATATGAGGCTAAGGAACACAGTCTCTTGGCACCCATCATCATCATCATCATCATGTTTTATTTTTGGGAATAAAATAACATCGACAATAACATAGCATTTTGTGGGCATGTAACTGTGCTAAACAGACTCATACACATATTTAGTGAGGATGACGCTAGAGAAAATGTGTCTTTATTCTAGTCCCCTAGTTTCCTGATCCCTACTTAGCCTACCGTACTTGATATTCAGATGTTGACGTGCTGTTATAGTTTGTTATAAATATGAACTGTAGTTTCAAGTACGGTCACTTGCCTTGTAGGTCAGCTGATGGCAAAATGTAACTGCAATTGCATGCATTTCACCAATAGCATTGTATTAATGAAAGGCATGTTTACACTAAAATGTCAAGATTTGGTCCAGGGCTGATTTCTAGCACATTACATGGAATATTGCTAATTTATGCCTTCATTAAATAAAACGTAGAAACTATTATTGAATTGTCAAAAGCCTATATCAATAAACTTTATCAGGCACATTAGTTTAGACAAGAAGGACAAAGGCCGATGATGAAAGTTTTTTTTAATTAGAGCAGTGCAGTCCAGTCATTCATTGCATGTGCCATGAATTTGCATTGTACGCCTCCACTTACATCTTGACCTGGAAACTAGGGCCTGTTGTGTTCTCACTGAGTCACTGCCCTGTTGTTACTGTTACATTGCATTACAGTCATATTCAGCTTCTGCCTCAGATTCTTTACACCAAAACCTGCACTGCTTAGATAACTCTTAACTACCATTCTCACACTATACGTCTGTGTGTGTACAGACCTTTTGTATGCCCCGACTGGTCGTGAAAAGTTTATTTATTTATTATTTGTACAGTATTCACTCAACCATCCATACATCATCTTGACCCCTTATCCATTAGGGTCACGGTGACAACAGGGTTATCTGAGATTTGTATTCATGTATCATTTATTTTATTATATTTTTACAATCTTATTACAGTTGTAGTATGATGACGATAAACTGTATATATACAGTATATCTGCTGCATACGTGTGTGTGTGTGTGTGTTTACTGTATCATATATTCAGCTTCATAGTTAGTGGAATCCAGTGCTGTCAATCTATCCCTGTGTGTCTCCCTCTCTGTATCAATCATCCAGGTCAGAATTTGCCATGATCTACAATGATCGGTCAGTACAAGAGAGTCACCATCTCAGTGCAGCGTTCCGCTTGCTGCAGGACAGCCAGATGAACATCTTCACCAACCTCTCACGAGAGGAGTGGATGTAAGATGCCAAATATAATGATTCGTAGTAGGCCAAGAATGCATGCTTTTTCTATTAAAATTAAGTGTTTTTCATGTATTGGGTATATATGGTTATCGATTAATTGTGCATATATGGACTTGAAAGCAACATCCGTTTAAACCGGTTTTATATGCAGATAGATTGATTACATCACTGCCACTCAAACAAACATTATTGATTCAACATAGATGACATTCTTACAGTCATGACATTCAGAGCATGACACGTGCACATACTGTACGTATATATGTTGTAATATAACCATATGTCACAGCCGTATGGCATAGTGGCATGTTATTTTGCACAAACACCTTTAATTGACTACACTTTCAATAGGTACCCAGATATACATGCCTCTGCATGTACAGAATCACCAGTGAAATCTAAACCTTGTCCCAAAATAAAAGTTACTTTTACATAGGTTGTATTTGTACTACAGTATGTGTGCACTTGCGTCAATGCAATCACAGTGGCTTAATAGGTTAACAAAATATTGTTTATTTGGGAGGAGGGGCTAGGAAACGTGCACACAACCGCCATATTTGGACATTACATGTAGATTTCTATTCAGAAATCTTTAAGTAGTCTGTCTATCCTATAATGTCTATGATGTTCGGCACTAGCGCGGACAGCCATCAATGTTACCATGGGAACATGTAAACCCATCAGTAAACCCCATTGAGTCTTGCTGCTTGCCATGTTCTCAATGCTGTGGTGTTGCTTTGTTTGTGTGTGTGCATGTGTCAGGGAACTCCGGTCATTAGTAATAGAGATGGTACTGTCAACAGACATGTCATCGCACCTCCTTCAAGTTAAAGCAATTAAGTCCGGTCTACAGCAACATGAAAGGTAATGCTACCTGAGGTGCACTGCATTGCTCTCAGGCTATAAAGAACCCTCGTCGTGGATTCTGTTTGATACACTGTGCAAATTGAGACAATGAAAGAAAAGGTTCCTGGCTTCATTAAATTAATAATTGTGTGTTTAACAGGATTGACAAGCCCAAAGCCTTGTCGTTATTACTCCACACAGCTGATATCAGCCACCCCTCCAAGCCATGGCACCTGCACTCTCAATGGACCAAAGCCTTGTTGGAGGAGTTCTTCAGGCAGGTAGGGCCACCAAGACTATGTTGTACTGCTGTGAAGACTCTCTTCTCTTCTCTCCTCTCCTCTCCTCTCCTCTCCTCTCCTCTCCTCTCCTCTCCTCTTCACTTCTCTTCTCTTCTCTTCTCTTCTATAATATAATATAATATTATATTCTTCTTTCTTGTAATCGTAGTATGGTTCTGTCTAATTCTGGGAAACAGTGCCACATAGTGGATTGATAAAGAAATGCATTAAATACTGTTACAAGGTTTTCATAGAAATATTCTGTCTACATTTTCAATTATAGGAATCATACTCTAAGTAAGTGTAGCCTAATTTAAGAGTATATCCCTCAGCTGCTTCGTTTTGATTTACAAGTTACATGAGCTTGACTACGTGAAGGCATGTGAGTGCTTTTTGTTATGCTACAGTATTTGAACTGTATTTAAACATTTTACTGGTGCATTGTTGAAATTAAACAGTTGACACTCTGAGCACTGGATTACAGTAAACACATACTGTATGAGTTTACTGAAGGGATCTGGCCAATATTTCTGGTCTAGTAATATTTAGTTTGAGGTTGTTTCTGGCTGCTCTGTTGTACACTTCACATTATTGTAATATTTGTTATTATTTTTTAAACAAATGTTTATTTTGCAGTGCTGAGCTCAGATAACTATATTTGTCAAGTGTTTCTGGTCTTAGATTGAGAGTGAATGAGCAGGAAGCATATTTTGTTAATTTGAAGAGATTTGGGAATGTGCATTCTGGGGTGTGATACATAATGGGAACACATTCTTTATATATGGCTTCAGGACAAGGTTATACACAGTGAATCACTGTTAACGACACTGTTGAGTGCAGCTGTGTCCAAGAACACTTAGGATGCATATTTATGTGGGAAGTGTGTATTCAAATCCAGCTTTGGCTCATATTGTGCTGTCATTCTCCTCTGTCTCCTCCTGCTGCATTATCACTGTCATCTATTTAAATAAATATAAAAGGAAAGGTAGTGGAGAGATAGGCTGTACTAGGATGAACCGCCACGGCTTACTTCCTACAAAGAAAAACTCTGAAAATGTCCTTTAACCTTTATACTGCTGTTTGAAAAGAAAAGTACACACTGTATATGGAGGCTCTTCCAGATGGAGATGGGTGGAGTCAAACAACCTTTAAAAGTGATTTTCCATTATGGGATGCCCTGTAAGGTGCCTTGTCTCTCTCTTTCTGTCTGTGTGAGGGTGATAGAGAGGCAGAGCTGGGCCTGCCCTACTCTCCTCTGTGTGACCGAAATAGCACCCTCATAGCCGAGTCCCAGATCGGTATGTCTCACAAAATACATTCAAAATGTTCTCTACTGATTCTTCTTTTAGTGACAATCACACTAGAAGTACATTTAAGCAGTTTGGTTGTTTTTCTGCGTGTTTTTTTTTGACACGTGATTTATTTGAACATACACATACACCTTCTTTTTTGACAGGTTTCATAGACTTCATTGTTGACCCTACCTTTAGTCTTCTGACGGAAATGGCTGAAAAAATAGTTATTCCTCTGGTGGAAGAGAACCCAGGACCCCTGGACCCTTGCAATAGGCACAGGTTTGTTCATTATTATGACATACAGACATATATCAAATATCTGTACTCTTACTGAAACAATGTTAAGAAAGATAACAATATAAACGAAGTTCATCAAATGCATACAAAGAAACAATAACAATAAACAAAAATAATGTAGTAGCAAACGGGGTGTGATGAGAAACCAGTAAAAGGCAACCTGCTTCCTCACAGTAACCTGTGGAAGGAAAGCTCCAGGGGTCTTCAGTGGAGTCTGGCCCACATTACGTCTGAGCTGATGAGCTTCCGCTCTACGTGGACACGACACACTGAAGACAACAAGTTTAAATGGAAACAAAGTGGCTCTAATGGTATGTTGTGTGCATTTTTAATTATGGTTACACGTTGTGCCATTTGAAACCAGATTGCAAATGTCTTCTTTTTAATTATATTTTTTATCCTGCAGGATGTTCAGATGTCTGCATGTCAAAAGAGCATGAATCTAGTCAAGAGGAGCTGTCAGAAGAATGCCGTCAACCTCCGACTAATGACAACAATTAGAATGAATCACCATTAGTAGCTTTGTTTTTCATTTTTAATGTCGTTAATGTTAAATCACAGTTTTTTGCCTGGGACTGGTGAGTCAGAGAGAGCATTAGAGATTTAGAGAGAAAAATAATTATGGCTTGAAATTGGAATTACATGGCCATCTTCCCAAAATATATAGTTACAGTAAGGTTATGTCTTCATGTCTTATATAGTATAGTGTACTATGATAAAATAAATGCAGAATCTACATGCTGGCCATGTTGTAGAAATAAATGTCATGAAATTTAGCAACACAACGTTAACTCAATAAACTTAGATTGCTTATATGTATTACTCAATGAACAACTACGATATTTTAAAGGGTTTGGTGTTCATTTTACAAGTTATTTATAATATAATGATCTTATAAAGCTCTGGGAAAAAAATGGAGAGATGACAGCACAATTCAAAAAATATAATAATATAAATATGTCACGGTCTGCTATCTGCCCCACTCTGTCTCTCATGTCATGTCAATGTGTTTTCTGCTGCCCCAGTCTGTGTGCTGTCTACCTATTGGATTAAGCTGCCCCTCCTTGTCTATTGGCCTGTCTTGTTTGGTTATTTAAGCCCTTGTGTTTTCTTTCATCTTTATTTGTTCATTGTAATATTGCTGACAAACCTGAAACCTGGCTAGTTTTCATGCATTCAATCAATCAATCAATCAATCTTTATTTATATAGCACTTTTCATACAAATTCATGTAACACAAAGTGCTTCAC
>JAODUH010034822.1:0-21794 GCA_027564835.1 Typhlichthys subterraneus
TTCTGTTTTCAGCACATAAACAGCAGATTTTTATACATTTTGTGTGTGTATATATATATATATATATAAATCGTTAATAAATATATATATATATATTTATTGTAAATCTGTGCATTTTTTGATTACTAATTACCAAAAAATGTTACTTCTATATCTGTATGTATATATATATATATATATATATATATATATAAAATCTCCCCAGGACAGGACCTGGCTGGTTTTCAACGATACGCTCATACGTTATCAAATTCAAATATTAACGTTATTGTTAATGGAACAGCCCCTCCCCTCCCCTTACTCAGCTCCATGATGTATTTTTCAAAAGTTGTAGTGGGTGGAGTCAGGCTCAGAGCTGGGGTGCACTTTCACTTTAAGCATTCTCTGTAATAGTTAAAGTGGCCTTATTCTTATCATATTCTAAAGAAATGGGCTATTGCAGGAGACAGTCTCATTCATAATATTTTTATCTGTTTACCTCCCAGTTGCGATTGTGACAATTATCTATGTGATTCATACCCCCAATATTGCGAAACACCTACAGCAATAGATCAATAGAGAAACCAACAAACAACTGACCTAAACGACATTGCATTTCCTGAAAAATATATATCCATTTGCATTCGCATATTCTCTCTATTTCCATATGCGGTGTGTGTTTCTAGAATAATTTTACTTGCACTTGACAAACTAGTATATAGGTACACCTTGTTTCCATTAGGATACTATATCCAGACTTGTTGACGGTCCTTCCGAACTGTGTAAACCTCTCACTGCTACAGTGTGTTCCGGCTATATCTTACCGATGCCGCTATACGGCCGGGACATCCGTGAGCTGTTGGCTGTACTGCGTCTACAGCAGGGCTTGCAGGGGTTGTTATCAGGCTTCAAAATACCAATTAATTAGAATCAGGTGTGTTGGAGCAGGGAGACACCTAAAACATGCAGGGCAGCGGCCCTCCAGGACTGGAATTGAATAGCCCTGGTCTACAGTGTGTTTACGTTTGGCGTGTAATGATCTGCAGTGTGTCATCTGTCCGCTTGGATCAAAGGAATGGCCGGACATAATGGTGTTCGAACAGCTCCAAACGAGAGGAGAATATGAACGATGGACCATTATTATTGCCACCGTTGTCATTTTCAGCCTTGTTGTGGTGTCACACCAGTGTGTTGAATGGCCCATTATCTTCATTGGAGGCCCTGCGTGTGTGTGTGTGTGTGTGTGTGTGTGTGTTTGTGTGCACGTGTGTGTGAGAACGGGAGCGAGAGGGAGGAAAAAAACGTGTCTTTCTGTGTCTGTGAGCTCTGCGAGAATGTAGGCCTTTTTTTAATATTTTGGAAGAAAAACAGCGAAATCATCATAGTGCCGTATTTATTTACACCGTTCTCATTCTGTTCCTGCCGTACAGCTTCACAGAGGTGAGAAGGGGAAGGAGAGGGCAGAAAACAGCATTAGATGAGTAATAACAGGAATGGCTCGACGTGCTTATCTGTAAGACAGAGAGTCTAGTGATTCTAATGGCACTGTCTTTCTCTCTTGAAAGCAAACTCAAGCAAGACCTGCTATAACAGGCTACAATTATATGGTGCAGTGACGTGCATACGGTATATTAACTGGAATTTGCATGTCTGCCTCGCAGATCATTAACGTTTCATAATTATGTAATGTTTTCATCAGACGAATTAAAAGCGATACCCCTACTGGAGCCGCACACGTTTAACGCGTGTCAAACATTCCTGAGGCCTTTTTTTTTTTACCCACGGGTCGCTCAGCACGTTTGGTGGAAGGAGCTTCCGGTTTCACCGTGGAATGTCTACGTAAGATCCCGAGACTGCCTGGTTGCCTTTATTCCCATCCCCAAATGTATCCCAGCCCCATTCTCGTGTCATATTATGTAGATTTGACATGACTATTGTAAGTACTTGTGTATGTAATCTAATGTGTGATATATACATTTACATTTACAGGCAGACACTTTTATCCAAAGCGACTTACAGTACATGTAGTATACATTTGTCATTAGTGCATTAGTAGGACAGGTCATACACCAGAAATTGTAAGCAACCAATACCCTATCAGAATGATTACAGCATCTTGTCTTGTGTCTGCCATCATGTCAATATATCATTCAATCCAACAAAGTGCCTAATGGCCCGAATATTAAGTGCTAAATACATAAGTGCAGAATAGGAATTGTTTTTTTTTTTGATAAGAGAGAGGTATAGAGAAGAGTTAAAAAAGTGATGAGAACATTTGGGAAATAAACTTGAATTAAGATTGAGTGCTAGGAGGTAGAGAGGTCACCAGTCGAGTCAACGAGGTAGACTGTGAACAGGTGAATCTTGAGTCTCTTGCGGCATATGGGTAATGCATCAGCAGTGCTGGAAGCTCGTTCCACCATCGTGGTGCCAGGACAGAAAATATTCGAGACTTCGATGAGCTTCGATAGGTCTTGAGCTATATAAGGTGCTCCCTCAAGGCAGCAAGGCATCTATAGCTCTTGTTGCCTGCACGTTTCATACTTTAATAATGATGATGCTTGTATTTACATATGACTGTTTTAAGTGTAACTTACCCCTCACCCGTACTCCACGCATTGCACAAGTTTGTCAGAAAGTATCGTCAGGGAGTTGAGTGAGGTGGGGAGTGGCTTAGTGGTGGCCTCCCATTAACATCAACTTTAACATCTAAAATGGATGACGCACGAGTGCACCAAAAGTACGCTCGTAAACCAGCAAAGGGTGATTTCAAACGGATATGTGGGGAGTCATTTTCAACCCATAAAATGCGAATGTTTTATAAAATGGGAATTTAGTTCATATTAACACCAGCGTGTTTCTAATCATAGTTCAGTCCTTTTATTTAGTTTACAGGTAAAAAAAGAAAAATAAATACGGTGCAGTTACCCTTTAGAGTTGACAGTATATTGTCGCCAAATGTATTACTCAGCAATGGCTCATTCCTCATGATACGTAACTCATTCCACACACTCCCCCGACACAGTTTTCACAGCTGTTTCAATCACATCAAGTCGCAGTTAGCAAAGCAACTTTTGTGTTTTGGGGGGTTGCTTCATACACAGTGGAACAAAATGTCAGATTGTCCCTTTATTGGTTAATAATACCTTGTCCTGAAAGAATGTGGTTCATTTCTGTTTGAGGTCAAATGAAAGAAAGAAAAAAACGATTTTCTTTCAAATCTGTATTTTAAAGTGTAACCTGTTTGTCAGATTAATGTGTGACCTTTCTTATGATTAAAACCTGACATGGTGTGACACAAGAAATTACATTACTTGATGTTTCCATTTGATTGCTACAACCAGCAAGCATTAAACGGCGGCTTATGTAGCGCTCCTGAATGTCATCATGTCTGCTTGATCTTGCATTTGAGAAAGCGATGTCTTCAGCTTTCAGAGGGAGGCGTTGTAGCTTTCAATCATGTCCTAGCGACACAACACAGGAGCACATGTGGCGATACAGCATCTGTTGATACGCTGGCATTTTGATTTGCTATTGTAGAAGCTAGCTAAGTGTTATTCAAGTCAGTGGCACAGTTATTTGTATGAGATATAAGGTGCGTTAGATACTTTCTCCTCATTCTCTGATTGCTTTAACTGGGTATGTTGTTGAGTCACGTTGTTGGTACTTGAATACTAACATAATGGAAGAATGATATTCTATTTAAAGGAAGGTATGTAAACATGATCAAAGCTGCATTTCTTTGAAAGTTTCCTCCATGTAACTGAAAACATCTAGGACACTTAATTATACCTTTTGATTAAAGCTAAGATACTGTAACAATAAGGACAATGTTAGCAACACAGCTGTTGCTAGGCGAGATAAAAAGATTTATTTGGCACCTAACATCTTATTATCTCCATTATGTGGAAAGTATGGGCGGCTACTGCCATCTTTGACTCACCCACAAAAATGATAATTATTGCAATGGACCACTGCCATGGCACATTGGGTACATTTAGATGTGAGAAAAAATAAATACCATACCCAGATCATGCAAACACCTGCTCGATTGCATCACACTTGCGTTGTGCCAAACTAATCTCAGTTAATTTATGTTTACGGTCCTCGCTAACAGTTTATTCTTCAAATTGACTAAAACACGGCGGGACGTTAAGTCTGCTTGTGCGTGCGTCCATGGAGACAGAGAGAGGTTTTGGGGAAAAGAGATATGGCTATAAAATCAGACACGCAAATGCCATGGGGTGTATAGGCTAAATGAGAAATGAACAGGATGGAGGTTGTACGGGTGACATGGTAACAGTATCAGAGGCTGGTGAGCAGAAGACTACCCCTACTAAGAAGATGCATGAGCACAGCGAGATAAAATGACTCCCATGAAACACGCTGATCACACATTACAGCAAATTACTTCCCACGATACAGAAAAATTATGAATAAATGATATCTGTATCAATTTTCAATGAAACGCGCTGTACTGTGCTATAGTTACAGGCCTAATGATGCATCCATATACTGTAAAAGCCCAGATCCAATGAATGCGTGTAATTATTCAGCAACGCTGCCTTTTGTATGCATTTAACAAGGGTCTCAATGACATATGTGCTTATTGTTATTCAGTTTCTAAGGCATTTTTGTAAAAATAATTTTCTCTTTTAAAATACTGTACCATTATCTAATTTTCTCTCTCCACTACAAGGCTGTAGCATACAAAATCTATTATTGTTATTATTGTAATAAATGCATTGGATCCCTATAATATCTCTCTATCGACTGATAGATCGATTGATCAATCGACTATCACTGACTTATCGTGATTGCTGGCTGTCACTGCCATAAAGCTAAACATAATTAATACATTCCAAAATGCTGAAGTTTGAAGCAAATGTTTCCAGTGTGGAGAAGTGGCCCACTAATATGGCACACACATTATTAGGCCTTAAGTTGACAACATCAGTGTGAAAGAATGGGCTCTGTGAAATGCCAATTGAATTGACGTGTCGACTCCGCCTGACCTTTTCCGAGTGCAAAACAGCATTCATCACATAGACACTCTGAGATGTCCAGTATGGATTCAGCCGCGACCGGTACGCCACAGTACATTTTGACCACACGTTCCACCTCGTCTCCACTCAACATAATTCATACATGAAGCTCAAAACTGCATCTTGCCCGCCCACATAACTAGGAAGCATATTTTAATGTTGTTGTCACACACTGTTCACTGCATAATCTAATTCATACCATCAATTTAGCTAAATTAAAATAATGTAATAATAAATATAGATATATTCGTAAATATAAAAAATGCATAGGAGTGTTTATTTGTAGAAATTAAATTAATATTTAAGGTATCAGGTTGTGATCTACGGTATTGTGCGCAAAAATGTTTTCTTTTAGAGCTTACAAGCCTTTCATATGTACTGTATGCTAAAAATAGTTAGGCAAACCTGTAACTGTATGGAAAAGGAGACAATCTGACCCTCCTAAAGTTTCATATAGATTAGGTGAGGCTAGATCTGTCCATAGTGCTGGGTGCACCATTTTGCAGACATCAACGCCACTCCCTCTGGACCCTGTTGGAATCAAAACAAGACTAAATCAATGCAAACGGCCACCAGGGTCTGTATCGGCGAAGAAGCTACTTGCTCTTGTGGATACATATGGATCCCTTTCAAATTGAAAGGTCTGGAAAGTCAAATTAATATTAAAAAGTTTATACCTGAACTTTGAAAAGTTTACAATTAGGTGATTTAGCAAATGCTTTTATGAGTATTCTCCCTTTATTGATAAGTTCATCTGATAGAGTGGTACCATGCAAAAATGCTAAAGTCACCATAGGCCAGAACAACAAGCATTACCAGGAGAAGATAGGGGATTGGCATGTTCAAGGAATGTGGGGTTTGTACACATGACCTGCTCATGGGTCAAACCCCCAGACGTTCAGGCTTCCCTGCTGTGTGCTGTTGCTGTATGAACCTCTCCATAACTAAGTGTAAACATTTAAATGTGCGCACAGCATCTTCTATGTCTCCTGGTCCTGCTGCGGTGAACACATTAGCCTAGAGAGGCACCCAGATGGCTGCAACAGACCCGCGCATAGCCAACAGCTGGGAATCACATGCCATTAGCATTAAGTTGTCCCCTCCTGCCACAGCAACGATCACCTTGCATATGCAGATGCATCTTCCGTGCTTTAGCAAGTGGGCTCAGACACTGCTCCTCGCCTTATGTTTCTCTTGTGTTTCTACGAAGAACAAAACAAATGGGAGCAATTACTCAAGAGTGTTTAGTGTCAGCACTGTACACACCTCTGCATGAACGTGTGCGTGTGCCCAGTAGCCGATGTGCCCATGCTTTAACAGGTATGATTAATGTGTGCAGGATCTGTTTTATGTAGGTCGAAAGTAACAAAAATGGCTTCCCGTAAAACGTAAATTGGTGGAGCAAAAGTTGTTTGTTGTAAACAATAAGTAGCAGAACATAAATTGCTTACTTTCAATGATAAAAAACAGATATGAAATTGTCAAATCACTTGACAAAATTATTTTTGTTACATAGTGGTTTGGGATGGTTGAGTATCTTGCAACCACAGTGTTGTGTTTTCACCCAGCACCTCCACATTGGCACAAATCACCAGCAAACAGCCTCTCCGGGTATTATAAAGTAACTGCTGGGGTGGGGGTGGTTGGTGGAGGAACGAAATAAAATCAATTCACTTGGGTGGTCCCGTTTGATTTGCCTGCTGGCGGGGCAAACAGAATGAAGCCATCACCTGAAAGTGTTTGGATCGAAACCAAGCCATCAGCACTCTCTCAACTAAATATTTGACATCTTCCGAGGCTGTTCAGTTCTGCTGACCCTAGTCTCAGCCTCTTCCGTCCATCAGCACTACGTCACATAAGCGACTCTGTGCTGAACGTCTGATGCATAGACCCCTGTAACCTCAACAGCACTTTCCGAAATTGAGAAGTTGATTTTAATTGGCTGTTAGCATTGTCACTCACGAAGCCTGTATCCGTAATTCCGGTGCGACGCTTGCCTACGTTATTTACCAGTTTCAGTTTCAGTACATTTATTTTAAGCACTAACAGTAGCCTACTTGCCTAACAGAACACTACCTGAAAACAGGCAGAGTCATGTTGGTAAGTTTCTCAACAAATTTCTCTGTATAAATGTAATGTCAGACTTTGTCAATAGAATCTGAGACAGACACTAGGTAAGGGTGGAAAGGAGTTGAGCTGAAGCAATGTCTTATGGCTTGAAGACGCAGTCACACAGGTGCAGATGGAAATGCAATCTGCGCCTCTGGCATTATGTACAGCTGCACGGAAGACAGACCCATGAGAGCAAGAGCAAGTCAAAAAGCCAACGGGTGATAATGTACAGTACGGTTGTTACTTACAAACACCCTTACGAATACCCTTACAATGGACGCATGCTTTCCTGCTGAGGGCATTTGTTAGGTTTAGTTTAAAAGCTAGGCTGTTGGAGTCCAGTCCAGTTAAAATAGACATTTTGAGGGTTCCTAGGGACCCACTGGGGTATTTAGTCCAGTGATTTGAAACAGTGATTGATGTAAAAATCTATAGAATTTCTACACTAACCCAATAAATAAGCACTAAAACATCTTTCAAACCCAAAATAAATGTAACATAATCCAGGATGTTACTAAATAATACGCAACAATATTTATTAATTATTATTATTATTATTATTATTATTATTATTTAACCCAACCCATTATTTCCCATGCATTTAATTTTTCACAGTCGACCGATGCACAGAGAAAGTAAAAAGAAAATAAATATTGGTTACATTAGAAACCAGACACTTCCACAAATAACTAAGAAATGTATTGCCATTGCCTGGCAATGGAGTTGAGATATTCTGTAGCCAGTTGCTGTCAAAACACAGGTTAGGTTTGAACACACGGTGACAGCCAGAGGAAAGGAAGAGAGGTAAAAGGGATTTGGGGGGGGGGCAGACATTCTCCATCGATTGACCCGGCAGCGTTGGGTATCAGGACTGCTGCAGGAACACATTACACTGCAAAAAAAAAATTATTTCAAGAAAGTTAAAAAGCCTTGTTTCTGGGGTCTTATTTTTGGTCTAAAAAGAAAAATGACCTTGTCAAGCATATTTTGCATTAGAAAATACATATAATTTTAAGAACATTTATCTAAGTTGTCTTAACAAGAAATTCCCGATAATGTTGAGCTACAGTAGATTTAGAAAACCAAAGTTACAAATATGGTTTGCATAATATCCCAGCAGAGGATCTAGATCATTTTCCTTATTTAAGAGTAAGTCTGCTTAAACAAGATCTCACTTTATGAATCCAACTTATGTCAATTTGTCATATGCTGTCAGACTATCACACTGCAACATAGTCTACGGTAGTCTAGTGGTCTGGTTGTTGGACTCTCAGCCTGAAGGGTTGTGAGTTAAATCCTTGGAATTGACCTAACTGAAAATTTGCTTCTTCACCATTACCTAATTAATAATTGCATGCTATTGATTAAAGCATCTCCTAAATGAACAAATAAATATTTGAAGGCTGATTTCTATCTTTCAGTGGCTAGACATTTATGCTAGTTTTAATAATTCTAGTCAAGCAAACTTGGCATGTTATAGTGTGTGTGTGTGTGCTCATGAAGCATTTGTTGTGGTCTGAGATGCTGGTGCGCTGAATGTGACATCTACAGTAGCGGCAGAGCGTGATTTAGAGCCATTATTTCAATGGAATACATTTTATCCTTTTGATAGATTGTCTTTCCTGTTTTCCTCAACATAGACTGGATAGACCCGGAAGCACATTTCATTGGTGCAGTAGTACACTTGGCTAATGATGACACACTTCAAAACTAAAGTTCCACTCAGTATTTTACACACTTGAAACAGGACACACCCATTCAACGCTTAATAACGCCAATCACAATCTGCCCTATGAATCTATCATAAGCGTTCATTTCCTCCACTGTGTACTATAGGACTAGCATGGCAGGATTTTACCATGTGCATTTTGTATGGGTGGCTAAACAGATGCTTGCTGCAACTAAAGTATAGCCTGTGTTCAGGAGACACAGTTAGTGTGAGAGGATTGAACGTTCCACTTGAGTGGAAATAAACAGACACTGAATGCCTAATGCCATGCAAATGAGCCCAATTAACTACAGTAGCGCTGCACCAAGCCTGCCTTGTGAGCAATGGTGCAGCGACGCAGAGGAACTCTGTGAAGAGTGAGAGCACTTGCGGATGTGTCAGTGTTAGTGTCGTTAGTTTCACAGAAATATTGGCGATGGCAGTTTGGACCACGCAGCCGCTCAGAGAGACAGAGTATGGCTGCCCAACTGCCAGTAAATGGAGCCATTGTCCTCCCCTCGGCTTGGTGGGAAATGCAGTGCCTCTAACTGGAAGCCATACCAGCATTGTTCTCATTACAAATCTCCTGCCCCGCTTTTGTTTACTGGAATCATCTTCCTTGACGGAGAGGAGAGGAGAGGAGAGGAGAGAGGAGAGGGGAGGGGAGAGAGGAGAGGAGGGGAGGGGGGGAAGAGGGGGGAGGAGAGGAGAGAGGGGAGGAGAGGGGGAAAAGGGGAAGGAGAAGAGAGGACGGGTGAGGAGGAGAGAGGAGGGGTGAGGAGACAAATTAAAAGTCAAGGAGATGAGGGAAGAGGAGAGGGGAGGAGGAGAGAGGAGGAGGAGAGAGGAGGGGAGGAGCTGCCAGGATAATAGACGGGGTCAGATGAATGGAAAAGACAGCAGAGAGGATTCTGGGAGTACAAATGAAAGGTGAAGAGAGAGAGAGAGATTTGCGGCAGGAAAGCGAGGGATGGTGTGTGTGTGTGTGTGTGTGTGTGTGTGTGTGTGCGTGTGCATGTGTGTGTGTAGCTGGGTATCTAGAGGCTGTGAGAGGCCTACAGAGTGTGTCCTTATAATACTGAGTGTCACAGCAGGGAGCCTCAGCACCGCTCACACTAGACAGACATGCACAGCCTGAGGTGCTACACTTCATTGCAGGCTATCACCATCACAGCATGATTGTGTGTGTGTGCGTGCGCGCGTGTGTGTGTGAGTGATAAGGTGTGTGTGTATGTGTGCGCATTAACGTTGATGAACAATGTATATTTTTTCTATCTACTCTACTCTAAAAATATATCCTGTTCTGCTCTTATGTATGTATCACTTTAGTATTAGGCACTTTATTATTCATATTTATTTATTTATTTATTTATATATGTATTCTTAATTGTATTGAAACCTTTATTATTCACGCCACTAGCATATTTGATGGATGATTTAATGAAATTGACATGGTAGTAGACATGATAACAAGATTCTGTAACTATTCAGATATAATATTGGTTGCTTGCTAATGCTGGTGGATGACCGTCCATCTAATGAAAAATGTACTATAAGTCGCTTTGAATAAAAAAACGTCTGCCAAATGCCGTAAATGTATGACAGTTATCCCTGAATAAAGAACTATACATTTAATATATTGCATAACTCAATTGTGAATTCTTTATCCAATCTACAGTATTAGTCATGTGTAATTACTGTATAAGTGTTTGTTTAATGTGGAAAATGCTCCTGTGTATTGCTGTTTGCCGTAAAACATATTGGATTGAACTGGCTGAACTCTAGATAGAGATTTTTGTAGGATTTTCAACTTTCTTTCATCTCTCTTTCTCTCTTTCTCTGTCCATGGATTTATATTAAGCCATCACATCAGCAGTGAATCATGAAGAAAATAAATGTTAAAAATAACACTAACTTAACCAAATGAAGGTATACTATATTTCTAATCATACAAATACAAAAAACTGGAATATGCATCAAGTGGTATTTAAATAATTAACATGCAGTGCAGCAATTTTTTATTAGGTCTGGCCAGAGCCATGTAAAGAGAAAGTTGCGTCATGCGTTTTTTCACAGGAACGGAGCCTCAAAAACGTTTCCGGAAGTTAGCCTAAATACTTTAAATACTTTACCCTAGTACCCAAGTACCCTATAAATTCTATTTTAAATGTAAATAGGTGCATTTTTTGATTACTAATTACCAAAAAATGTTACTTCTATATCTGTATATATATTCAAACTGCCCACTAAGCACTTCCTGGAACTATTTTGCCATAGGTTTTGCCTTTTCAGGAACCATGTGACCATTGAAAATGTAGAACCTCCGTTGGCATAACTCTGTTATTTCCATGGCTTTGGGTCTGGCCAATACTCCAGACATATGTATTTAACACATCAAACACATAAGTACTGTAGACAAGGCACATTTGTTTGTGTTTTGTAAGATATTTGTATTGCAGCAGTCTAACATAATAATCTTTCCCTTTTCATTATTCTCCTGCAGTTTTTTTCCCCAGTGGCAGTCAGATAAAGATAATATGATTGTAAAATGTTCCACACACTTTTCCTATTTATTTGCTTATTTTAATTTCAGTTAGAATTAAGTTTTGATTTATGTTCGTATTGTGATACGGTGAGTCAAGTGGGGATATCACACTTTTGTGTGATAAAAAAATAATTGTGATTGTTTGTGCTCTGTCTGTCATCTGCCATGAACACGTCGCTATTAACACTTGAATTCTCCACAATGTCTCAGATCACCAGATGCGTTTGCACTTGTGTCTTTTATTCAACCCTAATTCATTAACTTTAAATATATAGTAAGTAATTCTCGAGAATGCTTTCTAAACTGAAATTCAAACTCAAATCAAAACAAAAAACGCCTCTCGCTCAAATGCCATATGGGTGCTGTCTTAGAAGCTCCACACATTGGAACAACAACCAAAAAAGGACTGACTTTGAGCATTTCTCAGCCTCTGAAGCTAATGGCCCATCACAAACCCTTCCATTTGTAACTTACTAGAGTTTGAGCATCACCCCGTAGGTGTAAGTCTTGTGAAAGACCATTTATCAATGAAATCTAAACCCAAACTTTATGTTGCACAAATTGCACGAATGTTCCCAAGTTATTGCTCTAGTTTTTTTGCAAATAACTATTAGTGGCATTAAATCTCTTGCACAAATTATACTGTATGTTAAAAGACACATTAGGCTCATTGAGAACAAAGCATAATGCTTTCACCTGCTGTGTCATCTGTTTTCATTTATTTATTTATTTATTTATTCATTCTTATTTGTAATGAAACCAATTTCCAGGTATAATTGCCTTCTCTTCCTGCTGGTATGCGGTGCTGTCCTGAGCTCTAATGACAGAAGGCTGTATGGAGTGGTATAAACCACAGAGACGTCCAGGGCAATGTGTTGCAGTGTTCCTAATTATGTTAGAAGGGAAGGCTGTCCTTTAGGGTGGATTTAAATGCCACGCTGGGACCGTAGCTCACCACAGAATGGGCATGATGTAAAATACTATACGTGAGAGAGAACATTTGCATTGCATGTAGACTAAGTGGGATCAAACAGCTCTTCAGAAGGCATATGCATTACTTTCCTGTCCTATAAAAGTTGTGCAATTTGCAGATCGCTGCACCCGTGGAAATCACTCAAGCAGCTTTTTCAAGCCATCTATTAACGTGCGATAGTCATATTATATGTTAGTTTACAGTAACAATAGATATATAGCAAATAATAGCCTTCTAAAGCAATAGGCTATAGCAGGAATAGTCATTTAGAATTTTGCGTGTTTGGCAGAGGGTTCTCTACGCAATTTACAGTGAATACTATTATTAAGGATGAAAAGGCATCTTTCTCAAATACGTTTACAGAAAACAAAACCAACATGTATCTTAGGAGCTTTTGTTATAGTATAAATGTATTATATTATAGTCATTGTGGCACAATTTCATGCAGGCTGAGCCAGTGTGCATGGAGTACAACTATTTTCCTTTTAGCTCTGGTATCCAACTTTCAATCGAAATCAGTCTCCAAAATGCTCTTGAATACAACTGATTTGTTGACTATAATTTTTGGCCATGTGAATAAAGCATCTACAGATCTACAAAATATACATGTAGATTGATGTTGTTTCTTAATGGCATAGGTGTCACATTGTCAATATTTAGTCTCACATTATAATTCAAGTAGGCTGCTGCTAAATCCTCACTAGGACCTGAATGCATAGGAGACATATAAAACCATTATAATTCAGTTTCAGACTAATTACTATGCTCTTTAGAGTGCTTGAAAACAATGTAAACTAACATATTCATACTCATGCACATAAACAGTGTGTCACTTATTCATTTTCTCTTTAGCACAAAATATTGTAATGAGTAGTTTGAAGCTCCTGACCTCACACACAAGTCACAATATGGCCATTTCAACAAATATATATAATGATTTTAACATACTATAAGAATATATGAGAGTTAATCTCATTAATTAAACTTCATAATTCATATTGATGTTGACATTTTAGTGTCATTTGTCTATTTTACTCAGCTCTTCTTAATTTAGGATTATAAATTAGTCAAAATTGATTATTCATGAATAATCCGAATTGTCATACAGTGCAATATCAAGGCCATTTCTCTCTCTCTCTCTCTCTCTCTCTCTCTCTCTATATATATATATATATATATATATATATATATATATATATTGTCTTGATGCAGTGTTTCTGCAATGCAAGGCAACTTGTCATTCTATTTCTTTTTCAGTGACATTGCAGATCTCAGGTGTCACCTTGAGTCGTGACTGTGCTGCTTCAACAGAAATCATAGTGATTTTTCCCATTCCTGCTTCATAAGATTCTTCATTCCATTATTGGCGGTGTCAAACGAGGCGATGCTTACATCTTCTGACCTCTGAAAGCAAGTATTTATTCTGGGATGTCAGTAAAGCCTTGTCTTATGTGGCAGAAATGCTCATTAATTCAACTAGTTCACATGTCTCGTGAAGGCGCATCCATTACTTTCATCATTTACCCTTGCTGAGTCACTTGAACATAAACTAATTAAGTTACGTAACTTACATAATATAGTTTATTTTGGTATGCAGTTTCCACAAAACGTAAAATGCATGTGTTCACAGCAAACTGTGTATTGTCGTGGCACTGGAAATGATGTCTTGTTGCTATGTGTGCCTCACTTATACTCATACTGTACCGGCTCATAAATATCATGTCTTTATTCACACACAAGCAACCCTGTGTGTGGAGAGGCACACATGTCAAAATGTCAAGACTAGCATCGCAGTAGACCATTTACTAGAAAAACAACCTCTCGCAGCATAGTCCAAAGATGAACTATACATACAATATGAAAGAAAGATGTCATTCTTTAAGCAAACACTTGCTCTTAAAATGGTATTGCTTTACATGGAAGTTCATGTTAATGTAAGCCTCGCTTACACGTGTTTGAGGATTCAGTTGCGTCTAAGCTTAAAATATTACGTAAAAGAATATCTGGTATCAGTTTTGCTTTTGACGCATATTTCAATGCAATTTTAATGGCAGAACACATTAAGTACCAGGCCAGAGTCTCTCTATCCAAGTCAGATTGTCTTGCATTGTAATATGATGAGCCAGACCGCTTCTTAAAGTGGCCAGCCAAGGCAAATACAGTCAAATATAAGGCACGAAGGGAGCGAACACATAATATAAACACACAGCGTTAAATAAATATAGCTACAGGAAATCTTTAATGTACATTTTCATGCCAAGTGTGTCTCGTAACAGTGGCTTGGCGATCCAATTGCATAAATTGCGTAACAGTATCCCTCAGGAGGTACAATAGCCCCATCTATCCACTGCTGTATATTGTGAGAGAAAAATCAATCATGTTGCCATTTTGTCACAGCAAAACTCGAATGGAGTAATGATGTAGGGGTGATTAACTTGGTTCACAGTGAGCTTCTGTTACCCGTATCTTTACATAGCGGTCGTCGGTAAGCATATCTACAACCTACTTGAGAACTTTCGTGATGTGCGAGAGAGAGTCAGTACCGGTGAAAACGATTTATACTGTGTCTTATTCCATGTATGTTAATTAATGCATGTTTTATTGTTGTTGCTTTGGCAATATGAGAAATTATCTTGTCATGCCAATGAAGCCTTTCTTGAACTGAGAGAGAGAGAGAGAGAGAGAGAGAGAGAGAGAGAGAGAGAGAGAACTACAAGGGGAGGGAATTAAAATAATTCATGAAGTCAACCTTTTATACAACCAAGCGGAGCTTCAGATATATCTGCTCAGATATCACACACGAATATGGAATTATTGCAATATGCAAATTGCTTTGCAAGCCAACTGAGAGAGGGGGACTTCGAAATGGCAGCCGGGGGGGGGGGAACAAAACGGTATCCTAGAGTCGCCCATCTAGTAACGTACTACACGTTAAGGGGGCTGGGGTTAGCACGAACATCTCCTTACATTATTACATGTTGCTGCTGGAGGCTATCACAGTGTCTTGTCTCTCCCAGAATCAAAGGAATTAGTCTGTACATGTTCGGTAATTAGTTATTTCCTTGACATAAGGAACATTAATTAACATTTGTCAAATACCATGCAGGCTAATGTGTAGCTATGTAGATCATTATATCCAAAACACATTTCTGAGGGACAAAAGCTCTCTAATGTGCTTCTACACACGCACACACACACACAAGCCATGCGTCATGTGTTTTTAAGGTGGAGTCAGCGATTGTAGTCTACAGTACATTTTGTGAAATTCAGCAAATATCTGCTCACGGTCCACAGCTGTCTGTTCTGTGTGCATACTGATAAAATAATCCAGTGTCTCTACACAGCCCTTTCTCTGTACGTGGGGACAAGTAGGGCATGCCGCACACCACACAACATAAGTTCAAATATCAACCATCTTTCTCTCCCCCCCCCCCCCCCCCCCCCCCAAACATTGTGCAGCTTTTTACCCTTGGCAATTAATAGTAAACATTCAAATGATGCCCCCATGGCTCTTTGTAAATCACCGCCTACTCTTTAGAATACTTGGCAGTCGTGGCTTTATTTGAAGAAGAATTAGCATACTGCTTAATTAAACGTTTCTCTGCCATTAATAGGCTATTATTTTTAGATTGGCCTTGGCATTGTCTGTTATTTATAATAACATTTGAGCAATTTTAGCAATTTTTCAATTGCATTATAGTCAAACATGTTAATGCATGTTTGACCTCAAAGCAGATGAACTCTAGCGCCCCCCAAGTTGGGAATCACTGGTGCAGAGTAAGCCCCTGGAGTCAAATAATAGCCAAGGTACCGACACGGTCAAATACAGCAACCAACATTTAATATGTCACCACCCCCCCCCCCCCCCCACACACACACACACACAGACACAACCACCAAGCTAACGATCATTGTTTTTGTGTGTGTTTATTTTTCCTCTTTCCCCACCCCCCCGCCTCCCACCGCTCGCTCTCTTCCCCCATCCCCCATATTTTCCTCACCTCAAAATGTCCTAAATTAGCTGTGACCTTCTCTCTGATCTGTATTTAATAAATAAATAACAACATAGCGGCGTATTATGTTGGGTTGATGGAGTAGGGAAGGGGGGGCATGGGCTACATGCCCTGTGAAATAGCATGCTGTTATTTACCGGCCCCCCCAGTGGCAGTTACTCTGTGCACCCGGGGGAGCTTTCCGCCCCTGTTCCAGCTAGCAGGTGGTCCTTTTAGCTGCAGCGGAGGGAGACAAATGACAAGTAAACAAACGCTCTTTCCGTGGCCAGGATACCACCTCATGTTGCTGCGGCTATGGCGGTGGACCGGGCGACTGAGAAGGGCGCAAACGTTTACCGTCACTGGCTAAGTGTCGCTGGTTCTGCTTAATAATAACTGACGTTTTGCCGTGTGAGCATTTTTTCTGTGAAAGTCAGTTTTCTCCACTAGCAACTAGTCAAAGGTGTAGTCAGCTGTTGCAAGCTAAATGTTAACTAATACACTTTTTGTCAAATTCAACATCTCCTTGCATTTCGCTATCTTACCGTTCTCTGTGCATGTTGAAAACATAATCTGATACTTCTACACAGCCGGCTCCGTAAATAGTAACATAAACAAAGTGGTGAACACACGGATGTGTGAGGCGTCGCAGCGGAGGACCGCGAAGCTCCGCCCCACACATTGAAACACATTGTGAAGCCAAGCGGGATTGTTTTTGTGAGCAGTGTTCACTTTGTGAGCAGTGTTCAGCAGCTTTATGACCTTACGAATGGCCACTTGAGGCTGGATGCAAAAGGTAGTCAATCCTCATAGACTTCCATGTTATAATGTCTGACTTTACAGCAAAAATAAACATGTTTACAGCCTGTTTTAAAAAAACAAACAAACATTTTATTCATTACAAAGAACGGGACTAGTGGTTAGATATCTTGCTCAGGGATGCTTACCGGTATAGTCCACCTGTAGGGCAGTCATTCATGACCTTCTGGCTTAGAGACAAACCACCAGACCACAAGAGATATATTACGATTCATGCAATCCTGAACATACTGTATACACATGCTTTGAAATGTACATATAAAACACTGTGTGTTTGTGTACAGAGTCTGTAAATATACTGTGAGGTCCAACTATCGTGGTATGAGTAGTGAGGACTGTAGGCGATAAAAAGCTGTGATCAAATTCGAGCAAATTCCTTTGCATGTAATGTTTGGCTTTGCAATATGAGAGCTGATTATACGGGCGCATGCTTTTAGTGGCAAGCATGCACAGGGAGAGTGAAGCTTCTGCAGCCGTGGCTGTGATCATATCATGTATTATGGATCTGTGTGTCTAAGGACCGGCTGAATTGAATATGGCTTAATTGCGCACTCATGCACACCCACACAGACAGAGAATAGGCTAACTGCTTGCGCTTGTATTTAATAATGTGATCTTTTTATTTTAGTTTGATTTTTTATTTATCATTTGCAAAACTGGTAAGAGTTGGGCAATTTCAACTTGTTAAATAATAACATAATTAAAACAATTCCTTAAAGAAAATAGGGGAGATAAATATATAAAACATTTTGAGCAGTGGTTGAGTGGTTGAGAGATCAGCATCGCCGATGTATAGGCCTTCCATTTACACGTCCGATAACATGCTACGTTATGGACTGAAGGTCATTAATCCTTGTTGGCTTGACACAGCCAGCTCAGCAGTGTGGGCACACAGTTTATTCTACCCCTTTCCTTCTTGTACGCCCGGAGGAATCGATACCGAGTGTCTGACCTTGGAGATGCTGTACAGTACCGTTTAGCATCTCCAAGGCACTTGTTGAGCTGCCTGAGTGGATGTGTCAGCAGTAGCCCTCACGACGCACCTGGCCTTTGAGGTGAAGGTTTCACTGTCTGGGTTGAAATGCTACACGACTTTGACAGCCAAAAGATTAATAAACATGCAATGTACTGTACATTACGCATCATGCAACTATAGACATGTTGTTCTACTTGCCCAGCATGTTAAGTAAATATTTTTGTTGTTATTTAAATATTAATGTATTTATTTATTGTTTATTTAGCAGACACTTTTATCCAATGCAAGTTACAATTGCAGGTATACTGTATATTTCAATAGCTGATTATGTATGTGATACTGCAATTTTCATAAACAAATAACATTAATGTTTAACAGAATCATTTCAGTAGCATGTATTTATGTATACATGTTACAACATACATTAGCATATCATACAATGATTAAACATAATAATTACTAACAAACTACATGCAGTCACAGAGTTACGTTATGCATGTAAAGGTAAGAAATGTATTTTCTTGGGAAAATGCTCAGAAGCATTAGAGATCCCCATCTAATAACCTCATGTGTAAGACATTGAGAGCATCACACATAATAGTACACTTACTGCAGTATGGCCCTGGGGCATAGCGTCAAGGCTGTTGAAAGAAAGGATTAGAAGTGTATTTCTTAAAGCAGGGGGTCCACAAATGGCATCAAACTGTGTTACCCAAATTTGATTTTCTCCATTGGGGACCATCCATTTCCATTAAAGACCACATTTTTCATCTAAATCACCCCCCAAAGGTGACAGAGCATATTGAGAGGATCTTGTCGGCCTCTTTTATAAAAGCGACGGCGACATTATGGGGAGATGTAATGCCGTCGCATCGCTGCGGCCGCAGCCATCAGCTCCCGTCACCTCCCGTCACCTCCCGTCACCTCTCATCGCAAAACCTCAGGGCACTGTTTTGATTGGTGGCATCTAACAGCCATTCCCAGGAGCGGAAATCCAGCATGCTGACCTATCAGACGAGATAGAGGCCGGCAGTGATGGATTGAAGGGAGAATATGCCTCGGAGCAAACATAACCTCACTCGGCGCACATTCTGCTCTCTCTCTCTCTCTCTCTCTCTCTCTCTCTCTCTCTCTCTCTCTCTGTGAGCTCGCCCGGCTGTGAATTTGACGGCATTTTCTGACCTTTACACACCCACTCCACACAGGCCAGGATACCTGCTGCGTTTGCTCAGGAGGTTAAGTGATGTAATACCAACCAAACACATGCCTCCTGAACGAACACGACGAAATCAAGGGGGCCCGACAGTATCTCTAGTCTCAGCCACTTCCGTCCATTAGCACTATGGCACATAAGCAACCCTGTGCTGAATGTCTGATACATATACCCCCTGTAAGCTCGACACGGGACTTTCTGGAAGTGATACTATCGATATCCATTGGCTATTAACACACATCACAACTATGGTATCTGTCTGTAATATCCGGTGCAATGCAAATGCTTAATTTACCAATGTAAAATGTTCTATTTGTTTTAAGCAGTAACCGTATAACACTCTAACTGATTTAAAAGACCTGCAAACAGCCAGAGTCCTGTCGTTAAGTTTTCCTATGAATTCCTCTGTGTAAGTTTAACGTCCCACTTTGTCATTGAGTTACGTAGTTGGTCGTCGTGCATGTCAATCAAAATACCTCTCCTGTCAAGTAGGCGGGTATTGACGCAGTTAGCCACCGCTGCGGCCCACACTTTACGTAAATAAAGGCTGGCTCCGCGAGATTAGACCATGGTCCCAGACTGCGAGCGTTTATTCAGACCTCGTTAGGCCTGATAGGCACATCTACATTGTTATTTGTGTGCATATATACATCGCATTATTATCTGCATATCAGTACATCTGGTGGCAGCATGCTTCCGGTGGCGTCCATCTTCCCCATCCCTCTGTTGTTCATCTTTCCGTGTGACGAGTGGCAGGTGTGGGAGACAGCTCTCACAGTGTTTGGAACAGCCTGGCACGGTGGCACTGCAGTAACACTCCTAGCAGGTATGAAAACCCATCAATCCCGGACATTTTCTATACCATGGCAGATGTAATTGGTTTAAGCCGCTCTACTGCTTACTTAAGAACCATAGTCCAGCAGGTCGGCCAGTTGTCTGTCAAGAAATATACATTTAAAATGAAGAGACATTTGTCAAGTGCCAAAAGTGTTGTTCCTTGTGATCCAATAGTGCACATCTCTGTAAAACACTAGTTTAAAGCACTTTAATGGTAATGAGCTTTGTACTGTTGAAGTTTTAAGAGGTACATTTTAGGCCACAGTTTCTTTCCCATAAATTGCAAGCATTCACCACACCTGTTTTAGCTACTCACATAACTCCCATACCCCCCCCCCCCCCTTTCCACACACACACACACACTCAGATATCATTACTATGCAAAGTGTGTATACTGTATCAGTACACTCTTACATTACACTAATCAAACGGTAATGATTTTCCCTGACCAGACTAATTAGAAATTTCAAAACTACGGTCAATTCAATAACATGGCCATTCAATTCTAATGGCGGAGACGCGGCCCATTGATATTTTCCCCACATAAAGAGCAACATGTTCTGCTGCATGAGCAGAGACCTTTTGAAGCGCCTCTTTGAGGTTCCGCTTCAAAGGCTGAAGAGAAGAAGAATGCATTGAGGAGGTCTGACGTTTAGACATGAGAACATTCACACATATTCATTCATCATCATCATCATAATATATATACAGTGTGTGTGTGTGTATATATATACTGTATATATATATACTGTATATATACACTGTAGCATATATACACTGTATATGATGAGCAATGCTGTATGAGTCTAGTAGCCTATAAATTATACACCATAATATAATTTACATGTTTGCCAACGCACAGTAATACACGTTTGTATATACACACACAATGAAAACTCTCCACTTCCTGCCTTTGTGTGTGTTTGTGTGCGTGCATGTGCATGTGCGCGTTTGTGTGTATTTTCAGTGTTTCTACTGTAAGTGTAAAAGGTGGCTGTGGGAGCTTTTAACCCGCATGTCGCTTTTTCTTTGACGTACGCATGCCTGTGTTCTCGACTACAGCGTGCACGCGCGTGCACGTGGATATATGTCTCTGCAATGGTGCGTGTTAGTGTGCCCATGTTGCATAACAGTCGGCTATGTAATCCTGTGTGTGTGTGTGCGTGTGCGTGCGTGTGCGTGTGTGTGTGAGCGAGTGTGTGCGTGACTAAGAATAATGAACTGATAATAACACTTACACCCTTTTTGACGGCGCGGATCCCCTGAGCCTGGTTAGCACCCATTTCTCATCTCCCCTTTTCTCTAGCACTTTTGTTTTTAGCAGTTTGACTTCGCCCCGAGAATCAGTCTGGAGAGCTTGGAAGTCGTTGTGTCTCAGCTGGTAACCCCAGTGTGTGTCCCATCATCACTGTGGTTTAGCCGTGGTTTAGCTGTGACGAAGGCCACTTGAGAACAACTCCCAGTTAACGTAGGTCATTCAGTATAGCTTAAATTATAAAATAAAATAAAACAATGTTTTCACACTACTCAGCCTCCCTGGTAAAGTCTACTCTAAGGTGCTGGAAAGGAAGGTTCGGCCGATTGTCGAACCTCAG
>JAODUH010034833.1:11044-16044 GCA_027564835.1 Typhlichthys subterraneus
TTACCTTACAGTATGTTATGGGCCTACATCTACATCTTATCATACAGTATGTTATGGGCCTACATCTACATCTTACCATACAGTATGTTATGGGCCTACATCTACATCTTATCACATCGTGAAACTGTAGTTGTCTTTGCTAATGATGCAATCAGGTCTGTCTGGCTGCAGACATTCACAGACAGGCTTCTGAATGCATACGCTATTTGCGTTGTTATTTGAGTTGCCATCTTTGCGTCTGCAGTGATGTCATCATATTGTGTCTGTGTGGTAAAATGGACTGAATGTATGTAGCCCTTTTCTAACCTTCCGGCCACGCGAAGCACTGTGCCGGATTGCCTCACATGCACACGTTCACACACACACACACACACGCACACGCACACACACACACACATTCATACACCGACGGCGTTTGCTGTCGTGCAGGGTGCGAATAACCACCGCGAGCAGTTAGGGTTAGATGCTCTTGCTCAAGGACACATCAACACTTGGTCAGGAGTTAGCCAGGAATGAACCAGTGACTTCTGGATCACCCGTTACCCTGCTCCACCCACTGCGCCACTGCCACCCCGCTGTAGTGTTATAAATACAGTACATATATATATACACACACACACGCGGTATAAATGTGTACACCTGCTAATGCTAATTTATATACATCCTGATGGCCTTATTACAACGTGCTATCAGTACAAACTGTGCTTGTAGGAGTACAGGAACTATAAAATCACAATACATTACACGCAGCATTTGACTATTAAATGCTGCGTGTAACACGCATTCTTTCCTGGTGTCCCACTTTAATTCTTTTTTTTGAGTTTTCATATTTAATTCATAAACGATGAGCTGAGAGAGCGCTGCAGATGTGATATAACATAACTGGAGCTGACTGTACAGACATGTTTGTGCGCCTCAAGGTAATTTCATCATGTAGCGATGAATGACAAAGAGCGAGTTTAAAGACTGGGGCCAGCAGGACACATTATGGAGCTGCAGATATGTGGGGCTATCTGAGAGGTAGGGGGCGGGTGCGGGGGGTTGTTGGAGGTTGAGCCTGCCCAGGAAAATCTAATATTTCTCCACATTAGAGTCCAATAAAGGCCTGCGGCTGACCTTTTTCTGGCGTGCGGCAGAGAGCTGTTACAGTAGCAACCTACAGTAACACACTAGATATGCCTCTTGCCATCGGCTCCTATACTGGAGCTCTCCACCCGCCCTAAAGGGGGTGGGTGGATTACACCTTCTAATAAAATGGCTGGGTTCCCTGTGTGTACATGCTATGGGCTGGACGGACGCCTGCGTGTGTGTGTGTTGTGATACACTGCCTGGCCAAAACCATTTTTGCATGCTTTAAAATACCGTTGCTTGCCCGTAGCTTTGATTACAGCGTGCATTCGCCATGGAGTTGTTTTGACAATCTTGAGCAAACGTCATGGTGTTTATTTCCATCCAGAGTTGCATTCATTTTTCTTTATTATTCTTTACAGAGTTCTTTTATTGACTACTATGGGATAGTCGAGCCGCTACGTAAAGTATCCTCCAGTACATTCCAAAGACCTTCACTGGGGTCAGGTCAGGACTCTGTGGTGGCCAATTAATGTGGGGGAATGATTTCCTCTTGCTCCCTGAACCACTTTGACAGCCACTCTGAGCCTGGTGAATCATGGCATTGTCATCTTGGAATATGCCCTTGCATCAATGCTGGTGTTAATATTGACAAAATTCCCGTTTTTAAATAAAGCTGCATTTTATGCGCTGAAAACAGAACTACGCATCATATCCGTTACAAATCACCCCAGGACCTGGCGGGTTTTCATCGGTACACTCAATCCACTCATACGACATCAAATTCAAATGTTAATGTTAATGACCAAATGTTAAAATGTTAAAGATCGGGGTTCAGACCCTGATCTTTACAACATTTAATAAAAATGTGGTTCAGTGGACTGATTTATGTAAATAATTATATTCTGGGCTACTTGCAGATTGCCATTTAGTAACAAATAACTTGAAGGATAAACTTTAACTTTACAGACAGAGTGGGAGAATCACATAGTTCTGTTGAGTTTCTTGCTCAAGCTGTTGCTTGTGATCAAAGACCCAAATACCTGACGACTAAGGTGTCTCGTCACGTGAGCAATGAACGAACGACTCAAAGATCCAGATCTTTTCGATCGTGTGTCCCTATCACCTGAACAGTGAATGAAAGACTGGAGATTAGTTTCACAACAAATTGCAGTCTGATTCAAAGAGAGTACAGTATTGGAAGCCCATTTAGTGTGCAGATGCGTTAGAATACTGTTTGCCGATCCATCTGTTGATGTTCTACAAGAACCAAGAGTCTTGAGTGAGTAAAAAGCTTAGTTAATTTTGAACGTATCGTTCCCGAACGAGTCATCACTACACCCTGTTCACAAAGTGAGTTTTGGGTCTGTTTAGATCAGGCTAGTATATGTCAACATCATACACAAAACACAAGACAAGCTCCACAACATACCACAAGACAAGCATCACAACAGGACACAAGAGAAGCAACATACACAAGACAAGCAACACAACAGAACACAAGACAAGCAACACAACAGAACACAAGACAAGCATCACAACAGAACACAAGACAAGCAACACAACAGAACACAAGACAAGCAACACAACAGAACACAAGACAAGCATCACATCAGGAACACAAGACAAGCATCACAACAGGACACAAGACAAGCATCACAACAGAACACAAGACAAGCATCACAACAGGACACAAGACAAGCATCACAACAGGACACAAGACAAGCAACACAACAGGACACAAGACAAGCATCACAACAGAACACAAGACAAGCAACACAACAGAACACAAGACAAGCATCACAACAGGACACAAGACAAGCAACACAACAGAACACACTTTGTTGCGTGACTCGAGAGGTGGTCTCACACACTCACACATCCTGTGGATGTGAGTTTAAATGAAGACAGGAGTAGACATCTTCTGCCTGTCTCAGCCTCATGGACTCGTTGGGTTTGGTCCGAGAGCTCACAGACACACTGGCATGCCATCGCACACACGCACATACGCAGACACACACAGGCACAGACACCTGCACACACTCGCGTACATGCACACGCAAATACAATGATATTAGTCAATCATCAGATATCTAATAACACCAGTACTGTGTGTACTGTAGGAGAGAAACATTTGTGTGTGTGTGTGTGCGCGTGTGTGTGTGCGTGAGTGCGTGTGTGTGTGCATGTGTGTACACTAGGTAAGCAAGAGAGAGACATAGTGAGTCTGTGTGTGGTGGCGGTTGAAGTGTGTGCGTGTGTGCGTGCGTTGGACGAGCTAATCTTCTTTTGCACTGATGAAATTAGACATTCCCGTGGTGGTGAGAATGTTCATTTAAATGTCAGCACTCATATGGACGGGCCCTGTGAGATATGGGAGATCCTCCAACATCATTTAGATGTCAGGGCTTGTTTTATAAATCCTCTCGGCCGTGATGGATGTGGTGGCTGTTGGTGGGAGCGGAACGAGTCAGTCAGAACAACTGTGCATTACTGTGTGTGTGTGTGGGGGGGGGGGGGTTCTTGTTGATGTTAGAGTTGATGGCAGCAATGCTGGAAGAAGACTGGTGATTAGTTATCATATATAGGGTCCAAACCCCCCACCCTTCCCCACACACACACATATTAGACGCACTTTGCCAAGGCTTGGCTAGTGTTGTGTGGTGCGCTCTGCACCACTGTGTGTTCCCATGTACAGAGCCTGGGTTGTGTCGGACTACCAGAGATCTTTCAGCGCACACACAGAGTGGGCAGCTAGCCGACCACGAGGACATGTTCTCTGAATTTGACAGAAACGAAACTGCATTAGAATTGCGTACCGCAGCTTGAAGGCAGCGTTATCGCCTGTTTGTCCGAGCAGCCGGGCCCTTTAGTAGTGAGTCCTGCTGTCGGACAGACAGTGGTATGTTCAGTAAAGCGTGTAGCGTGTAGCCGCAATCACAGCTGCACTCCAGGAACTTGAATTATACCATTGAATCATTCACTAGGACTCATCAACACAAACACAAAGAGAGAGAGAGAGAGAGAGAGAAGGGAAAATAGATAGATTCAGTCAAGCCTTCAACCTTCCCTTCATTTTCCTGTTACACGATGAAACACCCCGGTCTGATGTGAAAGATATTTCCATCTTGCTCGAGCAGTGGAACTATACAACCATCTTTTAATAGCACATCATAATAGTGTGGAAATGGAACTGGAAAATGTATGCACATTTCATTATTAAAGCTAATCTCACAAGAAAAAGGAAAAATAGCAAGAAAAAAATAAAAAATAAATAAAAGAATTATGATCATTTCCCTCGAGGAGTCTCGAACCGCAGATTGAGCGTGTGAGCGCTAGGCTGTCACTCATCGGCACACGCTCGCGTTCATGCGAACATTCAACATGTCATCTTCCCATTGTGTCTAATTGGAAACAATTAGCCCAAAGGTTGTTTTACATGACGCTACATGATAAACTTCAATTACTCCATTGTTCCTGTTTGGTGAGTGGCACTATCTGAAATTAGGTGCTGATTGAAGTTGTCATTTCCCGGGCACAGGCCTGTCATCGGTAGCCTGGCCGTGCCTTGGTGGGAGGCCGCGTGTGTCAAACCAGCTATGCTGCAGTATACTGTAGAAGATCTGCGCTAGTTTAAACACAAAACTCCACCCCCAGCCGTAAGACTGCACAATTCTGAAAATGAATTAAAAAAATAAGTAATTTAAATAATAACCATAAGCATTCCATTTTTGATTTCATTGAAATGCATCACAATGTTCCATCTTGTTGTTATTATTCCAGTATCTTTGAACAAAAACGATGCCAAAAGCTGCAGTTCCTCAATTGGCCACAATAAACCTCCTTAGACCTCCATGTTAACATGTCTTGGTGTTGGCCTTCCTGTATCCTTGAACAAGATGGCTGACCCCTGCTTTCTCTTTGGAGTGTAA
>JAODUH010034844.1:0-21790 GCA_027564835.1 Typhlichthys subterraneus
TATGCGACGTAGTCCTACATATTTTATTCGCTTCAAGGCTGATTTTGTTTCACTTTTGCCAGGCGATGTGTTTATCAACGAACCATTGATGTCACATGACAATAACGGAACTTTTTACTCAGCCGGTAACGTCTTGATAAGATGGAAACTATTGATGGAAAGGTCGAAGGCACCGTTTGCATATCTTAAGGTACCGTATTGTTTTTTTGTGAATGTATTACTCTCTGATAATCCCCCTGGAGCACAAGTTAGCCTGCTGCTTTTTCTTTTAGACGAGTATAGGCGGAGCACTTCCACGGTACCGTGCACGTATGATTTCCGCACAAAAACGAGTACCGTCACGTTTTCTACATTTTGGCATCGACTTGGTACCGAAGTATCAATTCTCGTGACATCCCTAGTCAAGACACATCCATCCATTGAAACGGGTTCAAGAGGGCAGGTGCTTTAAAATAAAAAATACTTTGCATGTGCCTGTGAACCAGCAGTCTGTTGTTATCCACTCTTGCAGTAGAATAGTCGGAATTTGCTCATCTAATAAAAACAATGTTAACAGTGCTATGTGTATATAATTACCATCTTCTCCAAGCATTTCTCCAGAATATTGTGGCGTCCTTAGTTCACCCTCCCCTCATCATCATCCACTACTGGGTCCACACACAGTCTAGTACGGCAGTAATATGGTAAAAAAAGGTCAATAGGCTACAAAAGTGATTTAAGCAACGGCGAGAATAGCACAATTCAATAGCACAATTCGACTAAGCTGCTCAACACTGAGAGCAAACAACACTGCTATTTTAGAATATTCCTGCACCATATCAACAAGAAAATAGCCAGGCAGCCAAACAATATCAATGACATATATGGTACGGTATAGGCTATGGTTTGCAGGCAACTGTACTGTTTCGTAGGCAGACAGTGCAAGCTAGAACACAAGAAACACATAAACCAGGGAATAGACTTGCTCAGCATTTAATGCATGCAGTTACTGCTAGGCAACCTGACAGAAAACAAAGGCACAGAGTGCAAAACTTTAAACGATCAACATGGACCACGAGTTTCTGGGGTGTGCTAGGGACATGAGCAATTAAGCTTCTACCAGACGGACATCAACTGACGAGAAGAACGGCATTGAATTGTTCAACCAGGTCATTATGGACCATTTGCATTTATAGTGGGTTACTTACCGGTCCAGAATAAACTTGAGTCAGCATCAAGCATAATCAAGTTGGGTTGCTACACGCTCCTGATTCATCCTGCACTGGAAAGCCGGGCATATAACGATCGGGCTGTAACTACATCTTGAACTAGTGGTACAAAGTGGTATTACAAGGCTATGGGTCAGAGCCATCTGTTAATTTCAGAAAATATCTCTACAATTCATAGGTATTTGACATATCATCAAAACTGATATTTCTTATACCTCTCTTTTAGTATTGGTTTATTTTTGAATGTTTTAAAATCAATATATTACACATAGCACACGTACCTGAAGACACAGTTTGTGTGTTTGTGGCCCAGAGCTGAGTCAAGACGTGGCATCCAAAGGCCTCGGCCTGGTGTATGAGATGGGCGGTGAGGCCGACCAGCAGGAGCTTGTGTCTACCCTGGTGGAAACGCTCATGACCGGGAAAAGGTCACTATATTCACTATAAAATGACACATTTGACGTTTAGACGTAACTGAAAGACTCAGATAATGACATATGTCTTAACAGGGTAAAACACGCCGTGTCAGATGACACAGAAGTGTTCCAAGGAGAAGCCTTGGGAAAATCCCCTGATGGGTGAGGAATATTTAAAATAAATATAAAAATAAAACTAATGTTTCCATAGGAATGAATATGTAGTGCTAGAGCTGAGCTTGGAGTAGTATAGCCTTATCGTGTATCAGTTTGACCGTCTGTTTTCCGGCAGCCAGGGACTGTCCACGTACAAGGAGCTTTGCTCATTGGCCAGTGACCTGAACCAACCGGATCTGGTGTACAAGTTCATGAACCTGGCCAATCACCACGCCATGTGGAACTCTCGCAAGGTACCGCCTCCGCGTACAGTACAATGGGCCCTCTCTGCCCAGCAACATCACTGTGATTTGTATTCACATTTTTGCAGCATCCTGACATTACTTGTATATTGTATTATATTAATGTTATTATAGACATGCATGTCACTCTCCCCAGAATCCCTCCTTTCTTAGCCCTATATTTTAAAATGCAACTGGCCACAAAAGTGTAGATTATTGGACAGGCACGTGGTTTTAAACCAAAACAATGTTTATGTAACGCTATTTCTCTATTTTTCTTTCCATTTATTTCTACCTCTCATCCACCCCCTCCTACCCACTAGGGGGCAGCATTTGGCTTCAACATCATAGCAACCAAAGCCGGGGAGCAGCTGGCCCCATTCCTGCCTCAGCTGGTGCCCCGTCTCTACCGGTACCAGTTTGACCCCAACCCGGGCATCCGCCAGGCCATGACCAGCATTTGGGACGCCCTGGTCACTGACAAGAAGCTGGTGAGAGGCCACACATGGACCACAATGGCCGCCAACCCATCTAGTGGTGCACCGATATTCCCCTTGCTGACTGCAATAGGCCTATCGTCAAATAAGATGGCGTTCACTGATGGCAGTGGATGCCTATGTGTTGTGTCGCAGTAATGTTGCTCTGGTTCAATGCTACGTTAGAGAAGATCCAAAAGGTGGTACTACGATGGCACCCATTACAGTCACTGTCTGGACACGACTCTGGCATGGCATAAGAGGGCAATGTGCGCCGAGCACAAATACAATATAAAGAGAATGTTATGATTTGAGTATTTCACAAACATTGGTATTGACCTGATGTTATTTTAATTGGCCCATAATTTCACAACGGGTGCATCCCAAATCTTCACACGTTGTTGTTGTTTTCTAGGTGGATAAGTACATAAAACAGATCCTACAGGATGTCATCTCCAACCTGACCAGCAACACCTGGAGGGTGCGGGAGTCCAGGTACGAATACTGTGTGTGTGTGTGGCTGCAGTGAATGCTCTCCTGTATTAGCATACAATTCCCTTAGCATCTGTGAACTCCTGTGGCCCACACTGGCCTTAATGTCAGTAAATGCAGGTGAAGGCTTTACTGGGACAGTTTGATGTTGATTTAATGTAGAAATCCCTGTAGATGTAGAATGGCTCTAATGGTGGTCAGTTCTATAGTAATATTGTTTCAACATGCATCAAAACACAAGAGGCTCTGCTGTATTTGACCACGGCGTCGCCCAGTCTCTGCTGTAGGCTCTCAAGGATTTAGATTGTGTCACCACACTCCACCACAAGGTGGCGTAATGGTCATTTTGTGTCCTCTCTCTTGTTCAGCTGTCTGGCTCTGAACGACCTGATTCGCGGCCGACAGGCGGACGATCTCATCGAACACCTGGCAGAGATGTGGGAGACCCTGTTCAGAGTTCTGGATGACATCAAGGTAAGCTGCTGTTAAAGGAGCTCTAGGAACATTTGCAGTAGTTAAGAGCGCATTCTATCTGGCATTAAGCACAGTTATACACACACGCACACACTGCCATGGAATTCCCAAAGACTTATAGTTTCCAAGCAACAGAGGGCAGAATACTCTAGTGTTTGACTCCCAGCTGGGAGGCCATGGGTTCAAGACATAGATTGGGCCTACCTGTAAGCATCCTTCAGCAAGATGCTTGTAGTAATTTTGCTGTGGTTAAAAGTGTCTGCTAATTGACCCAACAACATGATATGATTGGTTGGGAATGTCTTCATGATTCTGATTGGTTAACATGGAGTGAACATTCTCCAATGTCACCATATAGGACCTTTTTAGCAGCAAGGGATTGTCTCTTGGAATCAACATGCCCCTTTTATTCACATTTAAACACTTGAATATGTCTCTCTGTTGTGATCCAGGAATCAGTGAGGAAAGCTGCTGATGTTGCACTGAAAACCCTCAGTAAGGTAATGTTGGATTGGTCACACACAGGTGCCACGCGTGGATGTTGTCCTGTCTGTCTGTCTGTCTGTCTGTCTGCCTGCCTGCCTGCCTGCCTGTCTGTCTGTCTGTCTGTCTGCCTGGTTGTCTTTTGTTGGTCTGGATTGTCTGTCTTGCTTGACTTGTCTGGTCTGAGCACGCTGCTTTGCCCCCAGGTGTGTGCCCGCATGTGTGAGTCATCGGGCACGTCTGCCCAGAGGACCGTGGCCGTGCTGCTGCCCACGCTGCTGGAGAAAGGCATTGTGAGCAACGTGGCGGAGGTCCGCTCTCTCAGGTACTCACTTATAAGTAATCTGTCTCCTCTATATAGTGTCTCTGGTACTTCTCCCATAGAGTTCTATTGATGATTCTCTCTAAGTGGTCTGTCTCCTCTATATAATGTCTCTGGTACTTCTCCCATAGAGTTCTATTGAGGACTCTCTATGTGTATGTGCGCTTGCATGGTGAGCTTCCCAGACTCCAGAGTCCAACACTCTACTAAACTGTAGTAAAGATCTGTAAAACGTAATGTCGAAGTGTTGTAAATACATACACTCCCAAAGTTTACAACCATGGATGTATTCTAAAAGGCTACAACCGGCTAATATGGGGCAGGGGGGATTTGTGCCTCGATAGCGCACACTCCCTAGATCAGACATCAAAAAAAATTTGTAAACATAGCGGTAAAGGCGGTTGCTTACCGCAGCCTGTGGTTGGGTTAGCAACACCGTGGTATTGCGTTTATCACGACAGCCCTAAGTCGGGGTTCCCCAATCCTGATCCTAGAGGGCTGATGTCCTGCATGTTAAAGGCCAGGTTCAGATTGCAGTCCTTAGTGCTCCAATTGTTTTGTTTTGCTGTTCCCATTACCTGTTCAATGTGGCACGTATCAGATTCTAGTGTGAACTGATCACGGTTCTGAAGTGACCCGCATGCATAAACGAACAAGACGTCACATGCAGCGCGCTGTGTCGAATGAGAGTAAACATTGACTGAGCAAGTCAGCCTTATACGCTCATTTTATATGTTGACGTGAGGTGTAAGCCAGCGAACAGGCTACTGTTGTAGGCTACTAAAGACTGTTACACACTCACATGGAATATTTTCTCCGCCAGGCATGATGCACATTGCCCGCAGTCTGCTAGGGTTGGGCCGATAGTCGATGCCATCGTCCATCGCCGATGGCTGACATGCATCACGATCTTTTGTCGCCATCGTTATAAAAAAAATGTTAAGTGGTGAAAGGGTGTCAAAGCAGCGTTCAGACAAAGATATCAATATCTAGTGAAACACTGCGTAATACACTTTTTCCAAGGCATGCCGAATTGCTGTGATAAGGATCACCTTATTCTCTTCTTCCCTCACTCTTTCAAAATGGTGCATCACACCATCTCCTTGTCTATCTGACAATGCAATCAGTGCATTTTGCTAACGTAATGCTAACAGCAAAACGAAACGATATGATATGGTTGTTCGCTAGCTGATGACAATCGCTGTCTGTCCATCTTTTGTGTGAATTATATGAGCAGATAAATCCTGCACACCACATCAGAAGAGTCCTATTTTTAGTCCACATTTTTACAGACTACATTTTGCTGACGCGGACGCCGTTATTACAGGTCAATGTGACTAGACCAGAGCAGGCCTATGCATAGGGGAGGAGAAGTAAGGAAACACTGAGTAGGGGAGAATGGGCATAACATACAAGTAGCCTACTGCCTGACCTGCTTATAGTAAAATATTAACAGCTACTTTAATTTCATAGTCAATCATTTCTAATTGGAGCTCCTTTTTTTTTTTTTCTTCTTTTTTTTTTTTTTAGAAGTTTAATAAATTAGGCTAAGAAAACAATTATAAAGCGTGGGTAGATAACGAGCCATTCATGTGAATCAGCTGTGTTGGAGCAGGGAGACATCTACTACATGCAGGGCAGCGACCCTGTAGGACCAGGGTTGGGGAACTCTGAGGTCTGTCTCCTCCATGTAAAACCTTTCTCCACCAGCATCCAGACCCTAGTGAAGGTTAGCAAGACGGCAGGGGCCAGGCTGAAGCCCCACGCGCCCCGCCTCATCCCGGCCCTGCTGGAGGCCCTCAGCACCCTGGAGCCCCAGGTGCTCAACTACCTCAGCCTCAGAGCCACGGAGCAGGAGAAGGTAGGCGCCCGCCCCCACTGCTATCATCCTGTCCGCCACTAGGCGTCGCACTCCCATATGTTTGACCGCTTGTTCAAAGGTTCAGCTCTTCTCACACACAGGGGTAATGTGAAAAGCTCATTGCTACTGTACTGTGTGTAATATTGTGGTGTGTGCTTCTGCCTGCAGAGTGCCATGGACGCAGCCAGGCTGAGCGCAGCCAAATCCTCCCCCATGATGGAGACCGTCAACATGGTGAGGACAGCCAGAACCCCCATTGTTAATATGGGTTGACCTCTTCAATGCATTGCATTACAATGAGCCAGCGCCCCGTGTTTCAGCCTCAGTTTGCTGAAACACGTAAATGGTAAATGGCCAGTATTTGTAATGCTGATGTCAACCACAAGGGGGATGCCCGAGGAGTGTCCTTTTGAACATGTCGGGTAGACTGAGGATTATCAAAGCGGGCCGTACCAAGCATGTGTTGTGTGGTTTTCTAATCTGTAAAGTGTGTGAGGTATGTGTGAGTATGTTATTGTCTCTGATGTTCTGTGATATTCTGCTGCAAATCAGTTTCCTCACAGGGACAAATAAAGTATCTATATCTATCATTAGTGTCTGCAACACCTGGATGTCACTGTGCTGGGGGAGCTGGTGCCCCGGCTCTGTGAGCTGCTGAAGAGTGGGGTGGGCATCGGCACCAAGGTACGGTCTCTCTCTGACACACACACACACACACACACACACACACACACACACACACACACGCACCAGACGTCACACATGGTCACGTGAAGCCTGCTCTCTGCCTCTCCTCAGGGCGGCTGTGCCAGCGTGATCGTCTCCCTGACGGTACAGTGTCCACACGACCTCACGCCGTACTCGGGTACGGCACCGGCGCTGTGTGTGTGTGGCGTTTAGCCTGTTGCTGGACCGGCTCAGTTCTGTTGGTTATTTACTGCCTGAGGTGTTGTCTTCTGTCTCATGGTGTCCCCAGGTAAGCTGATGAGCGCCCTGCTGAGCGGGATCCACGACCGCAGCAGTGCGGTGCAGAAAGCCTTCGCCTTCGCCCTCGGCCACTTAGTCAGGGTCAGTGTTGCACCCACTTCACTGTGTCAGTGGTGCACTGTGTGTTGTACCTATTGATCACACCACGGTGTCTCTCACCCATCTCCATCTCCAGACGGCAAAGGACACCAGTGTAGAGAAACTGTTGCTGAAGCTCAACGCCTGGTACCTGGAGAAAGAGGGTGAGCTAACACTCTCCAACCTTACACTTTCTGTAGGCTTTCAGTTTGTTTATTTTCCACCTTCACTCACACTTTTACTCTCTCGCTATAATGAACACTAACTAACTCTTAGACACACTGTTACTAACTTTTTCTCTGCTAATATCGCTCTAACTCTCTTACTAACCAATCACTCACCAACTTTTAACTAAATAATTTTTACTCCCTCTCTCTATCACTTACTAACTTATGAAGACATACTAACTCACTCACGCTCGGGGAAAAAGAGGACGCATGTTCAGCCAGTAGTACGATATAATTCAACATCTAAAAGCTTTGACGGGCATTGCAGCTATACAGCTACCGTACACCTGGTGCCGTTGGATCTGCCTAGTACTAGCAGTGATCCATGTGTTGTGTAATAATACATTAACACTTACCAAGATACAATGAGCGTGTCCTTAGGTGCAACGACTTGTATATGTCTATGACATTTCTAAGTCATAGAAATGTGTTGACCCCTTGGCTCTAACTCAGTCACATACTCTCATTCACACTCACTAACACTCATGGGTTCGCACTAGAGGTCTTAACAAAATTGGACCCAATCCGAAATTAACAAAGCATTTTTCACCGACCCCATTTGCATGAATTAAAAAAGCATATATTGAGATCTGTTCCAAACAGACCCGTACCCAAAAAGTACCGTGGATTTATTTTTATTGTTTTACGGACCCATACCCGTCCGGGTATGAGTCCCGAAAGAATAAACAGAACCTTAAAATGTTATCGCAAGGAATAGTGCAGAAAAGAAGACCCGTGAAGACCTCTAGTTCACACACCACCTCTCTTCCCCACACAGAGCCAGTGTACAGGTCGTCGTGTGTGCTGACCGTGCACGCCATCAGCCACTACAGCCCAGACGTGCTGCGGGGCCATGCGGGCGTGGCGCTGCCCCTGGCCTTCCTGGGCATGCACCAGGCCCCAGGGCCCGACGAGGAGAAGGGTGAGGGCCATGACGCCTCGCTGTGGGCCGAGGTGTGGCAGGAGAACGTGCCAGGTGAGCAGGACACGCGCACACACTCACACTGACACTCTCTCTCACACAGGGTCCAAAATGAGTTTTGAGTCCGGCCAAGGTGGCTGGTATATCAAAAATCTACCCGCCAAGCTTTTTCTTTTTATTTTATAAAAATGTGTGTCACATAACAGTAGCCTACTGTATTAGTTATGTTTTAGTATTTAATTGAGATACTAACACATGCCAGCACAACTCATCACCACAGTGACCACACCATAGTTATGTAGGCCTATCTACTACCTGTTATAGCCTTACTGTAGTCAGCCTCGTACAACTATTTTATCTCCAAACCTCCAATGGTCACATTGGCTTATTTTGCACTGCTTCGTTAAAATAAAACATATATATATCTATCTATCTATCTATATATATATAATATCTCTATCTATCTATATATATATCTCTATCTATATATATATATATATATCCATATCCCTTGAAAATTTTGTAACACTACTTAAAACAGCTTCAAACTCATGATTTATGAGTGCATGTGAATGAATATTTCTTCCTTGTTGTTCAGACATCGCATAAATACCACCCTTGCGCTCTCTGATTGGCTATTTCTGCTTTTCTGTTACGAAATGATCAGATGGTTTAGGAGATCTCAGAGAGCCAATCCGAGATACAGTAGGGACTTCACGGATAATGTGTGTGTGTCAAAAAACACAGACTACAGCGGTAGAGAGAAACTCAAGATTTATGTACCTATTGTAGCTCAAACATTTAACCGCCAGCTTGTCTTTAAGATTTACTTGCCATGCGGAAAATCTACCCGCACTTGGCGGGTGTTTATTTGGGACCCTGCTCACACACCAATTGCTCTCACATGCTCACTGACACACTTACACATACACACACACACACATGCATGTTGTGTTTGTCTTCCAGTCACAAGGTCACAATTGGCCCCGTAGTCATACTAGTCACTGCACCATTGTGAGTCACTTTGGACAGAAGCGTCTGCTAAAGTGCCTGGTTGTAATTGAGTAAACAGCTTCATAATACAAAGAGTATGTACTGTATACGTAATACTGTAATGTGTGCACGTTCTAAACGTGGCGCTAGAGAACGTGTTTAAGTCAGTCTCACCGTCCGCACAGGCAGTTTCGGAGGTATCCGTCTGTACATGACGGAGTTGATTGCCATTACCCAGAAGGCACTGCAGTCCCAGTCGTGGAAGATGAAGGCGCAGGGCGCGGCTGCCATGGCAACAGTGGCCAAGGAGCAGACGGGCTCCCTGGTGGCGCCACACCTGGGCCTGGTGCTGACGGCGCTGCTGCAAGGCCTGTCTGGCCGCACCTGGGCCGGCAAGGTAACCGTGGCAACCGCAGTGCAGTGGCACATTCAAATTCACAGAACGTTGGCGGCAAACATATTTTAGTTTCGCTTTAAAATGTGAATGTTTTGTGTAAACCTTCCAAATTGTTGGATTTAAACTATAACGCTTAGACCAGCAACCCCCCCCCGCCCGCCATAACCCAAAACGTTCACACGGAACTCAAAGCAAATATAAACTATTTTTGAACATGTTTGCAAATGTTCGCCTTTATTTGCCAATTTGAACGCACCTCAGTATGATTGCATGAATACATATACAGGGTTCCCACAAATCCTGTAGAAACAGTTGAAACGGTTGACCAATTTTCCAGTCATTGAAACACAAAGGAACATGACATGATGGAACATGACATGATGGTATGTTCCACAGAACCATCTAGGAGGCTGTCCATTGACATGGTTTAGAAAGGGGAAGGCACATGGCAGGTGTCTATCACTGGTTAACGCCACACATAAGCTACGGCCATAGTAAGCTGCCAGTATAACACTGATTGGTGAGAGCCACTGTGAGTTGGACTGAAACGATTTCCCGGTTGTCCAGACTCTGGTGGGTATAGCGGCACATCCTGTATTGTTTTTCTCACGCAATTCACACTTTGACCCTCAGGAGGAGCTGCTGAAGGCTGTGGGATCGGTGGTGTCCAAATGCAGGTGTGTCATTGCTTAACACTGCCATGATCAAACTGATGTTCTGGCCCTTACAGTTCAGTTTGATGTATTATTTTACCAATGGCTGATTATTGAGTAGTAACTCACACAAAGACACACGCACATGGCCCGTGCACACAAATAAACCTAAAACAGACATAATCCACATTCATAATATCAACAAATAACTAATGAATCTCTTGCCATGTTGTCCAGACACTGTCATCCAAAGCGACTTAACAGAGTACAGTAGCTGTATAACATGAGCAGGTAGGGGCTTACGGCATGTTGCTCAAGGACTCTTCTAGCTAGTCCAACCCCAGGGCTGGATCCCACAGCCACCTATGTCTGGGAGTCTTAACGCCCAGACCTGTACTAGACTATACCCCACCCGCCTCACCTCCCATCCCCACAATGGAACTATATAGCTCCACCGCCACAAGCCGTCATCTGCCCCTACCTGCTCTACCCACTGCAGTTCGGAGCTGCGGAAGCCGTGCGCGGGCCAGCCCACCATCTGCCAGGTGCTGGAGGTGGTGGTGAAGGAGTGCCGCAAGGAGAGCCTGGTCTACAAGATGGCCGCCCTCCGCAGTGCCGGAGACGTGCTCCACAGCAGCCAGGAGGACCGCTTTGCTGACATGGCGGACATCCTCCTTCCCCTCATCAAGAAGGCAAGGAGAGCTATACTAGATGTGTTTGGCCACTAGGTGGCCTTAGAGCCTGTGATGACAAAATTGTCTTTATTTTCTTCTACAATAATACAATAGAACTTTCTTGCCACTGTGGGTAAGTAAGAGTACCTGTGATGAACGTTTGAATGGGTGAATATTTCCACCAATAAAATATGTTGCTGTAAAATGTCAAAAGATTACCTCAGAAAAATGGATATTGCAAAAATGCTAAATCAAAACAATGTTGATTAAAACTGGTGGTTCTATGTAACCTGCACAAAGACTATATGGTATGAATGACTGCTGGTACAGTGCTTCTATGTAACCTGTACAAAGACTATATGACTACTGTCATATAGACCCGTCGGGTCGGTCTTTATTTCTCAATTATTTCACCAGGCAAGTCGGGTTGGGGCTGGGTTCGGGATGAATTTACCAATTAATGCAAATATATAATTTGCAGCGGGTTAAGTAAAATATTTGCAATTTGAGTTGAGCTGGTTGAGATCCGTTTCAACCGGTTGAAGCTAGTAGCCTAACATTCCCCCTCGCTGATAGAAACAAGAAATTGGATTCTGCTTAGGAGGTGAAAAGCCTACACTTATATATTTATTTGTTCCAAATCATTTTCATTAATAAAGTTGAAAACATTAGAATGACTCCTGTTCTTGCCTAATAACCTATCCTACAATATAAGATTTAAGATAATGCAGAGAAAATCGGCTGTATCTCTGTTCTTTGTTTACCATTTACCATATTTTTCCCATAGCTCCTTGTTAAAAAACGTGGCAAACATTTTCACTATCCAGAAAGCTGTTCAATATACCATTTAGTTATTGAATCATAAAATTAGGGTTAGCACTAAATGAGTCAGCACTAGAGCTGAGTTTTCTTTGCCATCTAATACTCATGGTGATGCGCAGCATATGGACACGGGCTTATGGCTAATATTTGTTTCAAGCTGTTTTCATTAATGTTAAAAGTTAGAATGAGTCTTGTTCTTGCCTAATAACCTATCCTACAATATATGATTTAGGCTGCATCTCTGCTTTGTTTATAATTTCTGTGACAATTAGCGTGCTTATTACCTTAGCTCCTGGCTCAACGTTTCTCTTTTCGTTTAATCACTATCCAGCAAGCTCTTCAATATCAGCTGGTACCAAATGAATCAGCAGCACTATCTAAAGCTCTGCGCCATCTGATAATGCATGGCGATGCGCAGCATATGGACATTGGTCACTGCCTGGGAAAGTTGTTAAACGAAAAGCCATACATGTGCAGGTTCAGTTTGGGCTCGGACAGAATGGTTTCGGGCTATGCTTATCTTTGGTTCAACTTTTCAGGCCCGATTAAAGCTAACTGCTGTCTTACTTGCTCGCAGAACTGCCCAGAGAGCGGCCTGGCTGCTCCAAGGTCACGGGAAGGCGATGATGACCTTGACGTGAAGGAGAAGGAGCTGCAGACAGAGGCTCTGCTCTGCTCTTTTGAAACGCTGGGGAAGGCATGGCCAAGAAACCCTCAGACCCAAGGTGAGCTCCCTGCTATCATCATGCAGACAATGCTACCTTCTAATGCTTTAAAGGTGGCGTCAGCCATGCTGGAGAAGCTTGTTGTTTGAACTCCAATCAAAACAAAAACACCCTTCAATGCCATAGTGATCACTCAGAAGCTCCGCCCCCTACATTGGACCCACAAGGCCACGGCTGGGGATAGTGTTGTGTGGTGCCTGCACCACTTTGTTTATGTACCTATTTATGGAGGCACGGCTTTGTAAAAGCAGCTTCTTTCAGCGCAAACACACAACAGGAAGATGGTGGCCCATGAGGAAATATTTGCAGATCCTGACGCCGTTAACCAGCGCTGTGTCTCAGACGCTATGCTATTAAAGTGCTAATGGCTAATGTGTTATTTGGCGTAGCTCGTTTCCAGTCGGAGGTGTGCTGTCTGATGTGCGAGAAGCTAAAGCTGAGCACGTGGAGAGTACAGCTGGGAGTCTTGCAGTCCATGAAGGCCTTCTTCCAGGGGTAAGATGCTATGTAGCATAGCTAGAACACAGGCCCTTGAGCCGCCCCTGGATGGTGAAGGCTTGGCTCCAAAGTAGTTCTTTTGCAGAGCACATTTTCCTTTTTCTGTAGGCTACTGCTGCTGGAGAACGGACATCAAGACGGTGACGCGCTGTCCCAGATTCTCACAATGACCTGCTCTGCGCTCACGTACCCTCTAGGTAAGACCCCTCCCGCCTCCTATCTAAAAACAAACGACGCAACGTTGCATATCTCTCACCGCCAGCGTTCTCTCCTTCCAGAAAACAAGAGCTACTCGTCCGTGAGGACGGAGGCATTGTCGGTCGTGGAGCTCCTGGTGAAGAGAACCGGAGGTACGCGGTTCCCTGTCGTAGCTTAGTGAGCGGTCCAGTTAAAGGGGTATTGTGTATTTATTGGCCACTAGGGGCCTCCGTAGCAGTCTAACCGTTATTATATAGTTCTGAGTCTAACGCTAGCTACTTTGTTAACCACTGTTGCACTGCTTTATAGTATTACACAATGTATAAAAATACCTTCCTGAGACGGCAGATTGAAAAGTGTATATTTAATGGCATCATTGTAAATGTCCACCTTATACTGAAGTATACTGACTATGTACCGCATGTGTGTGCGTGCACGCGCAGAGAGCCAGCAATGGGACTGTGTGTCCGTGAAGAGCCGTGAGCAGCTCCAACGCTCCCTGTCCACGCTGCAGACGGACAACAGGCCCGAGCTAAAGGACAAGGCCCAGGAGCTTCGCAGGCACATCCAGAGCCAGCCCTGAGCCCAGCGGCCCTGGCCTGGGATAGATGCACGCCGCCGGCTCATTGGATGGATGGATGGATGGATGGACGGATGGACGGACAGTCAATTGTACAAGCGTTTGCACACTAGTCTGAAGGCAGTTTCTTTTTTTTTCTTCGCAGATCGTTTCCCCTCCTCCTATAAGTCTCATTCACTGCATCGCTTGGCTATATTTTGTGTAGGCTGGGAAGCTGGCTTGTGTGAAAGAGACACTCAGGCTGACAAAAACTGTGGACTGTGCTGAAGAGAAATGTAATGTGTCAACAGGTGTAATATGGTTAATTTTAATAATAATTAAAGTAGTAATAATAATAAATGCTATAAGCCAGTGTTGTTTGGTTGGTTGTAAACACTGTATGCTTCCCTCTTGTGTTAGGAGGAGGTACTACACTACTGCCCTAGTCATGAAATTAACAAGTGCATTCTGTTTCTTGTCTGATTCCAGCTTTGCTAAGCCCACAGACTGGTCAGACAGTTTGCTGTTTTTACAGGGACACTCCTCTGCTGTTAACTATGTATTTACAATGCAGAACCACCACATTTTGTGTTTTGTAACGTCAATATTGGAAGTCTGGGAAACATGTTGAGCCACTTAATTGAGAGGAAACCGAGGTGTGTAGCGTTGGTGTGAAATTCCCCCCACCAATTAAATAAAACTATTGTGACAATTTTGAAAGGTTATGTTTTTCCTTTTATTATAGAGAATCTGACATGTTGTGGATTGGCTCCTTCCCCCCTCCCCCCCCCTTTCATCATGCCCAGTCTACCTGTCCTATATAATACACTTTAACATCAGTTAGAAGACTGTTTAATTGTATAATATGGAAGAAATAGGTGAGGGAATTGGTTTTTAGGACCAGTCAACACACACAACAAACATAAAGCCACATAAACCTACACCAGATAGTCATAACATTATGACCACCTGCCTAATATTATGTAGGTCCCTTTTTCCACCAAAACAGCCCTGACCTGTCCAGAGCTAAGTCCAGTAAGTTGCGAGGTGGGGCCTCCATGGGTTGGACATGTGTGATTCATCAGACCAGGCCAACTTCTTCCATTGCTCTGTGGTCCAGTTCTGGGTGGATTTATTCTGCAAATATGCTCGTAAATGGTATTGCTGTTGGGTGTGTTCAATATACTTAATATTTGCCGAACAGCTAATGTCTCTAGTCTATAACCATATTGTATATAAATCACTTCAGCCACACAAGAACAGCATTACTGTTCCCAAACCCTTCCATTTAAACCACTTGTGTTCAATTCAGATATTAAATATTAATGGAACACACTAAACAGGTGGAGGACATGCTTGAAGATTTGTTTATTCTATACTGGTGACTTATTAGATGTATGCCTTTTTTTTTTTTTAACATCAGACAACCTTTATGTACATCAAATAACATGGTAGTCATTCTTGATCCAAACACCTACATTCAATGGTTCTCCCTCAGAAGCCCCACCCCACATATTGCCATTTAGGCTTGGTTGGATATAGTGTGGTGCAGTTTGCAGCACATAAATAATTAGCACTTACAGAGTAATTGCTGTGTGGAAACTAGATTGTTTTTCAGCACACAAGCAACTAGCAGAAAATAAGATTTGACAAACTTACAATTGCTGACTTGATGGTGCTTGCACACTGCCCAGACTGTGCCCAACTGACACTAACGACTGATGGCATTGGTTAGTCGGTTGGCGTTTGTCGGGGCAGTGTGCTGCAAGTTAAAATTTTAAACAATATGGTTTCTCTAAAAGTGAATTTAGTTGTTTTGCACATTTAAAATTAAAACAATACATAAGTATGTTTCTTTATTTACATTAAAAAGTATGAAAACATTTCAGATTTTTTAAACGTGGTTGTTTGTTGTGCCTCTGATTAAAATAGAAAACTGACTGATTTGTAAGAAAATATCAAGGCAAATACCACATATATACACTTGTAACAGAAAAGACATGGTACACAAAAAGCCAGAATAGGACAGGATATTTTTAGACAATCACTGACCAAAAGAACAATATAAAGAGCTATGATTCTATAAGCGTCAGAAGATAAACTACTGTTTTATACAGGGCGGTGTTCCACAAATAAATACATATCTATGGTGTTCAATCATGTGCCATGGTTGACGATTATCAATCTAGACCAAATTTAAAATGGGAACATGGCCCTCTTGAGTCACTTAACGCATTAGCTGGCATGTTGCTTGTTTCTCTTGTCTTTCTGCCGGGCTTTGTCCTGTTTCTGTGGCAGATTGGTGTCGCTCTGGCTGAGGGCAGTCCTGCTCACGGTCGACATGCCGTCCACGAACTTGGTCTTGAACAGCACGTTGGCATTGGTGAACATGCCATCCTTCAGCGAGACCACCACAAACTGGAGGAACAGGAAGCTGGTCAGGGCAAGGCATTGTGCTTTGTGTCCATTCAGAAAAATACAAAGGGGAACAACTACAAATGTGTTGGTGAAATGTAACCAGATACATTCCTCAACTCAAAACTTGGGTAGGAATCCTCAATACAGTAGGTACCCTAGTACTACCCTCTTGCTCTGCCACTGTTCCCCATAACAGCGTGGATCAGTTATAGTGACAAAGACAAACCCTTGACAATACAGAACCAACAGAAGGCAATATGAGTTTGACCCTTGATATGGCACCGGTGCCAAAATCACATGACCTGTGACGTCAGCTCAGAATCCTCAAAAGTTGGTAGGTAATACCGGTGCCTTTGCATCAACATCAGGCCTAAACAAACCGCAGAATCGTATTTACATTTAGCGGCACACACCTTTTTCCCCAAAGTGACTTAGAAGTATCAGGAAGCAGACATATTGCCCAAGGACGTGTACAGGTAGACCAGGCTTAAACCCACAGCTGTCTACCAGCCCAACCACTAGACCAGCAGGTCCCGGGGTATGTCCGTCGTGTGTGGACGCACCTGTGAGTGTCTGAAATGCGTGCGCAACATCTGTCCAATGTTCTGCGTGTGGGACAGGTCCAGAGCAGCGTCCACCTCGTCCAGGATGTAGATGGGAGCAGGCTTGAACAGGAGCATGGCCAGGATCAGAGAAAGGGCCACCAGCGACCTACACACACACAGTAGCTCTGACATGCTCTGCCACTAGATGGCACACTAATGTGAAATAAAGCCATAGTGGAGTAATGGCGTCCTGAGCAGAGAATTACATCATGGTTCCAGCTCTAACTCAAATGGCAAATTCACTGACTACAAATCTAAAGGTCCATTACCAATAAAGAATGGAAAAACAGGCCAACAACGATGACAAAACAATGTATAAAAGGAATGATAATATTGTGTCGGTACTACTCAGGTAAACCTACTACTCAGAACAAGTTTCTAGATTTGTTGAGACATCTCAAAATGTAACACTTTAATGAATTGCATCTCAAATATAAACATGCTGCAGACTAAATTCCCTGATATTGTGTTATTGTACATGATCAAATTCCCTGTTTTCCCATGTCTGAAACAGACTAGAATTCCATGACCAGTCAGAAGTGAACGGCTTCAGCGGCTGGCTGACCTTTGGCCCCCACTGAGCTCGGTGAGGTTCTCCTTCCAGGTGTTGCCCAGGGCCACCTTGAACTCCAGGCCGTCCAGCACCCCGCCGCCCTGGGGGGGGGCCAGGCGGGCGTTGGCCCCTGGCAGCAGGGTGGAGAAGATAGAGCCAAAGTCCTTGTTTACCTGGAAAGACGCCATCAAAGGCTTTAGCATGCTTCCATTCAGACTGAGCGTTTCACTGTAGGGTCAGCCTTACCACCTGGAACCGACCTCATACAAAGTTAAAGCACTTGAAATAGGACACTGGTTGTAATTGCCTTGCGTCTAATATGTTAAGACTCAAGTTTAGACACGTTCCAATTTGATGCGGTGCCGTGATTGCATGGTTGACATTGTATGTTTACATGCGTGTCAAGAGCCTTTCATCTTGTTAAATACAAGGTGTATGTATATGACGTTTACATTCCTGTGACTGAATCCTGTAACACCAATTACCGGTCAACAGCAGAAGAGAAGGGAGAAGGTGAGGGAGAAGAGGAGGAGCACAGAAGAGAGGAAGATGGGAGCTTACACAGCATGGAGGAGAGAGGAGAAGAGGAGAAAGAAGAGGAGGAGGGGAGCTTGGAGAGGTGGACGTGAGCCCACCTTCTGCCAGGCCACGTTCAGAGCCTCGTTCTTCTTCTGGTCCAACTCCTCGATGGTCTGCAGGATCTTGGACTTGTCGTTCTCCACAATCCTTTTCTTCTTCATCAGGTCATTGTACTGGGGGCCGGGGGGCGGGAGAGAGAGTGAGGCCTTTGAATACAGAAGGCAGTTTGGGAAGCCCACCTTCTCCCACACTCCACTATCCCTCTACCATCTCCTCACCCTCTCCTCGGCCTCGTTCAGCATGTTCATGGCCCTCTTGTTGACGTTCCTCTCCAGCTTGCTGGTGGTCTCCTCCAGCTTCTTCAGCCGCTGGCCGGCCTCACGGGGGTTGTTGCTCTTGAAGTCGTAGGCCGTGTTGGGCTGGCCGAACATGGGCCGCTCCAGCTGGATCCAGTCGTGCTCCTCCAGCATGCGAGACACCTTGGGGGGGGCGGATGGGAGACGATAAGGCAAGACACGGTAAGCGCCAACATGCAGACACGCTCCTCGTGTTGGTGCACGTGTGGTTCATGACGCCTGTGTTTTGGTCTGAGGTGACTGTGCTCTAGTATGACCTGACAAAACGGCATAGTGAATAACACAGAGGTATCCTTGAATAAGACCTGTATCTAACTCTGTATGTGATGTGGGACCTTGGCGGCAGCATCCTGGCTGTCCTTGCGGTGCTTGTTGATGTTGTGTTCCAGCTCCTTGATCTTCAGCTGGGCCTCGTTGCTCTGCTCCCTTATCTTATTGGCCTCCGCGTTCTTCTCCTGTTCACATCAGCCCATCACAGTTTCACAAAGTTACCAGTTGACGACCGAAAGCAGCCACACTGAATGACCCACCCGTTATAAAGACAGCACTGGGCAGCAAAGAGAAATGCACAATACATGTTTACCTGCTGGATATAAATGTTTCAGATAGATAGGATGTTGAAGCAACACGCCCACATTAGGTGGTCATCTAACACTAACCTTTATACAGTGGGTGGTCAAATAAAGGCACAGCATTATTACATATAAATAACAAAAGTGAACATACCTTGATTTCTTTGTCCTGAGCCATGATCCCCTCCTTCTGTTTGGAAACCTCCTCTTGGGCCTGACGCACTGATTCCTGTGGAGCATGCGTGTGGTGAAGAGAAACTACAAGTAACCTCTGATAAGTAAAGACTGGTGAATGCTGTGTGGGGTGCATTCAAACAGAGCAGCGGGTCAGGTTCGGCGCACACAGGGATGTCATGGTGACTAGCAGCAAATCAGATTCTGCTCAGAACTTATTCTCATTTACACTACACATAAAAATAATGATATTAGACAGTTCACACTAGGCCTATAATAATATGCTCTCTATGCTTTTATATCTTCGTGGTGTTACGGGGAGGGGTATGCAAATTGGCGGACCATCTACGTATATAGTCCCCAGTTTCTGACCCTAACAAAAAATCCTGAAGAGAGAAATGCTGAAATACAGTTTAACTCTACATTATACTACATAGTTAGTGTTTTCACACATGTAGGAATGGATTTCTAACATATAAAGTATTTCCAAGTAAATCTCTGGATTTGCTTTAAACGACCTTTAATGATTCCTTGGATTTCCTATGCCCAATGGTAAACCACTGCACTCCGAGTGGACCCAACACCACAAAGAGCACTCTATAGAGTACCCCTCTATAGTGGTACAATCTACAACATGGAACCTTGTTACTGTAGTGCTACTCTCCATCGCCATAGAGACACCGTGGTACCTTGTTGTGGGCCACAGTGGAGGCCATGCTGTCGATCTGCTCCTGGATGGCCTTCATGGCCTCGTCTACGGCCTGGATCTGCTGCTCCGTGCCCGTCCGCTCTCTCCTCATCTCCTCTAACTCCAGGGCCACGGCGTCAGACTCCTGCACACACACACACAATACACGGTTTCACGCTGCAATCTGGCGCACTGGGCCACATTTGGAGACACCTGCAGTAAGTCAAGGGTACGTGAGCATGGACCTAGTGGGCTAATGATGGCTAGACCATCCACAGTTTGTTTAGGGGTGTCACTCCCTCACACCCAGAATAGAATGCAGTGTTATCTTCAGTCACATGACTACCAAATGTAGACACTTTGTATTTCAATTTCATTGTAGGATGTTACCATAGCCTTGGACATCATACGTCCATTAGAGTTATTTTCAGAGAATAATTTGACATTTTAGTCAATAAAATATGCAGTTGTCACTAAATATGGCATTCAGCTATGGGAAGATTTCATATCAGGATTATTAGACTAAAACATCAATGTGGATGGGCAGATAATAATTATACATGTGTGTGTGTGTGTGTGTGTGTGTGTGTGTGTGTGTGTATACACACACATAATTATGTATGTATAATTGTATTTTTAAAGCTATATACAGTAGATAGTTTTAATGTGTGAATAGACAAAATGAAAATCACAAGGTCTTATCTTGAGAGTGTTGTGCATGCGCGTGCACCTGCTGTTTCTCTGTGTTTGTGTACGTGCATGAGTGTTGTGCGTGCACGTGTGTGTATGTGTGCGTGCACCTGCTGTTTCTCTGTGTGTGTGTACGTGCATGAATGTTGTGCGTGCGCGTATGTTTGCGTGCACCTGCTGTTTCTCTCTCTGTGTGTGTGTGTGTGTGTGTGTGTGTGTGTGTGTGTGTGTGTGTGTGTGTGTGTGTGCGTGCGTGCACCTGCTGTTTGTCCTTGAGCCTCTTGCTGAAGGCTTCGGCCTGAGCCTTGGCCTTGGCCAGCTTCTGCTGGGCGGCCTTCAGCTCCTTCTCCCTCTCTGCCTCAGCGTTCTTCATCTTGTCCTCCAGCACCTTGTACTTCTCCTCCGCGCGCCTCTGCACCTCCTTCGTGGTGCGCAGTGTCTCCTCACTGTGCTCTGAGCGGACACACACACAAAAAAATACAGCGTCCTGTGTATCGCTGAGTCTGTGGATCCAGGCGTGTCGAGCAGAGTGTGTGTGTGTGTGCGCGCCCCTCCTAACCGATGGCCTTGCGGAGCCTCTCCAGCTCCTGCTGCTGCTGGTGGAATGAGCTCTGCTGCATCTTGGCCTGCAGGATCTGCTCCTCCTCCACCTTCAGCTCACACTGCTGCTTCAGACCACGGTACCTGGGGGGAGGGGGCGGTAAACATGAGAGAGCGAAGGAAATGGGTTGACCCCTCCTTCTGACCTCATGGCTTGCCACCAGCTGTGAGGCCTGTGGGTTCAAATGTCTTTTCTCTCTCATTATAGTGAGGGTCACAGTCGCACCGACTGAAATATTAACCATCAAATGCCAGCCAAGTGATTTTCTCTGCTCTGATCGTTTTCAATTTGTGTCTGTGGTTGAAACGAACGCTACAGAAATATTGATGTTTTGGTTTGAAAGTCAAGTCACAATTTACCACTCCACCAACACACACACACACTCTAATGTTTGGGGTTCCACGGGGGGCGCACAATTGAGGAGTGAACCTTTAAAAGGAAAGAGGATTTTAAACAATAAGCCACATCCTGCCACTGGTTGGCGTCCATGTTCAATCAATCAATCTTTATTTATACAGCACTTTTCATACAAATTCATGTAACATAAAGTGCTTCATACTACAACGTCATTAAAAACAATACAAAATTAGTAAAAACAATACAATATATAAAATTTAAAAAAAAGTAATACCACCACTCATGTTACACTCATCATCCCAACCCTCCAATCACAAACAAACATCGGGAGTCC
>JAODUH010034854.1:0-21786 GCA_027564835.1 Typhlichthys subterraneus
ACTTTACATTGCAGAAAAGTGTAATTTCTTCATTGTTGTCACATGAAAAGATATGCTCACATATTTGCAAATGTGTGAGGAGTATACTCACTTTTGTGAGATACTGTATATGTATGAGTGCTGTAGGCAATTTACTGGCAGTTAAACATATAGGTCTTTGTATAATATAGTTTTCCTCTGTATCTTTATTTAAAAACATAAAAATATATAATGTATTATTCTTCTCAAAGAAGGGAAAGAAGTTAAAATATCACATTTATGATGTTCGTGAGAGGGATGAGATTCTGTAGGCCATACTGTATGATCTTGATACAGGTGAAATTTCTATTTCTTTGTCTCTCCACTAGAGGGTGTTGTTTTTCAGTGAACCTTGACAGTTAACCTACATGAATATTACTATTTTTCATTGTCTCCACATTTCTCAGGCAATGTCAAGCCTAAGATTAGTAACACTCATACAGAGAAACAGAATTATAAGGCAAATATTCAGTGTATATATATATAAACAAATAAAGGTCATACAAGTCATAAAAAAAAACTAAATGGAAGAAAAAAAGTAAAAAAATTTGAGTTTTTATTTGTACTGAAATATACAAAACACTGACACCTGCCAAACCAGTGGCAACATAGACAGGAAACAGAATGAGGAAACAGAACCATACTCCCAAAACATACCAGTAGAGCCAAAGGGAAGAACCACTGTGTTCAATCTGTTTAATGTACAGACATTAAAATAGCTCACGTCTGACATTGACATACATTGCAATAATGACTCCCAAAAGATATAATCCATATTTGATCTGTTAAAACACGAGTTCTTCCACCTCAAAACTAAAACCCAAAGCACCAAAAATCACACATTTTCCATATTAGTCACATTCAAGAACACTCAGGACTAACAAATGAAAGGAAGGTAAGAACAAAACACAAATGTGTTTTACAAAGTATTTACTTTTTAACATACTGTAGGTGATTCTGATTTTTGCACTAATGGGGCTAATTGGTTCAGCGTTTGGCACTTGTTTGGCAACTAATTTGACCTTGACAGGAAAAAAGGTCCTGCATATAATCAGCAGCCACATTATCCTGAATTGATGCTGGTGTTCTTGTATAATAATATAATTAAAATGAGAAAATGGATTAATGGATTAAAAGTCAGATGATGGGGCTTCCTCCAACGCTGCCACGACCACCACCATGGCCCTGGTTATGTGCTTGAATCTCTGCTCTGATTGAGCAGCAAATAGTGCTTCCTTTCATCCTGCCTTTAACCGGCTGTGTTCACTGTTAGTGTAGTGCAACAAATCTTCCACAAGTACATTTAAAACAGACATATACATGAGTTCCAGTTTCTTGCCATCAAAGGGCAGTTTCACACACAAGGTTTGAGTCTTGAAATTTAAACACAATAGTTATCCAAAACCTACATATTATAAATTCCCAGTGAAGATTCGTTAGATCCCTTGTGAAAAGTGCCCTTTGCTCCTGGGGTATGCTTTCTCGGTCTGCAATTCCGTGTCTCAGGCAGAGACATATTATTACGTGTAATTACAAAATAGATTTGCTAGTAGTAAAGCTAAAATGTTACAGTTACATGAAAATAGACATATCCATGGAAAACTTTCATGTGATGCAAAACTAATGAAAAAAGTCCCTCTTTCACAGAGTTTCACATAGTTGTTTGGCGGCCTTGCTTTAGCACACGTTTCCACCTTATACCACTAAGTTTCCACCTTCTCACTTTGTGTATCAGTGCGCCAAAATACACGGCAAGAACTTCAACACAATTGGAGCCTCAGCACTGGCCGACACCACCTTCATCTCGGTTTCCATGGCATTTGGCTTTTTCCAGGGAAAATAGCATGCCTGCGAAGGTCCGTGCAAATATTCCCTGCTACATTCGTAGTCTGAAGTACACATGTTGTAGTACAGCCCGCGGGCCACTAGGGGTCCTCCTCCATGTCGTCCAAGTTGGGAGACATGATGAAGTGTTGGGGGTAGAGCAGGCAGTGTTCATCAGCATACTCCTCCCAGCGTGCGTCGTCGCTCTCGTGGGTGATGTAGCGCTCCCCCCTTCGCGTCTCAAACTCCCTGAGGTCAAGCCACGTCTGGTAGTCCTGGGCAACAAGGGCATGGACTGTTAGGCCCCTGCTACTGCAGATAAAACACTCATTTTGTTTAGGCCAAAGAGAAACATCGAGACTACGTGAGCACACACCCTCCACGATATCCCCAACACCCCCTCACTTGTGTTTTGAGTTCATCACTGGGCACACACATCTATTTGTGCTGCCTTACTGCTTACATATGTTTGAAATAGACCCATGCAACAGAAGACCATGCCACACAGGGAAAGAGGTAGATAACAATGCGAGCACATGAGTGTTTGTGTTGTGCTGCCAGGGCAGGTTCTAGCCAAACTCAGAATCTCAATTGTTATCATCTTATTATCACTTGTTATTGCAATGCTGGCTCAAGGGGACTTCCAAACACAAATGATATGATAATGATATGTGACGTTATGGATGAAACAAAGTGATTGTGAAATTATTACCTGTAACCAAGGGTGACTAAGGGACTTGTCCACACTGTATCTCTTCCTCATCTTGACTTGGAGAAGATTGTTGATCAGATCTGTGGCTGTGGACCAAAGAGTACAGTACATCAACGTTACATGTAGAATGCAATAACAAACTCCTGAGTCTTAAGAAGACCGACCACCAAGTTGCATATGTAACCATGATCGAGGTAGGCGTAGAGCAAAATATGAAAATGAAAAAGTTTCAGTGTTTAGTTAGCTGGCTAAAGCTTGCTAACCCCCTCCTTAAAATGATTTACGCACTTTATGTGGGCAGATTTGGCAGCCGTACAGTGTTTAAGATAAAGGTCAGATGAAAGGTCACACAGGCACAATGGGTGAAGCCACGCAGATCAGCCCAGACACGTAGGTGGGGACAATGGCTATGTGGCTGTTTGACAATCACTCTTATAAGGCCTCAGGGCAATACAATTATAATTGGGTTAATATAAATCCAAAGATGATTTGATCAAATCTGAGATAATGGGTTTCATGATTCATCATCATCACTGTTTATTACTCATAATGTATCTTTAAGTGCCCTTTAATCACTTATCTTTATCTTTGAGTCACTAAAGTAGACAAGCGATGAAAATGCATGTGAATGGAATAACATAAACGGCTCAAAGTCTAAATGATCATTCATCATTTGCACTGCACAACACAGTCATACTTCTATACTAACATGTCTGTTTATTGTTTGTCAGGTCTGCCAGCTGGTTGGTTAATTATTCTTCCAAACTGATTTAAACTTCCCATGTAGATTAGAAACATGTCATATGTCGTATTTGTGAGCGTTTAATAAAATACACACAGCTATATCGGAGTTAAAACGACCTGTTCGCTCACCCTCAGTTGAGATGTCCTGCCACGGAGTGGGTGGGTACATGAAGGCAGCGTTTTGGATCTGGTCGTTGATGTCCTCGTCCTCGTTGAAGGGAAAGGTTCCACTCAGGCTGACGTACACGATGACCCCTACGGACCACATGTCCAGGGAGCGGTTGTAGCCTTTGCTCCGCAGCACCTCGGGGGCAAGGTACGCAGGCGTTCCAACCACCGAGCGCCTGAAGGACTTCTCGCCGATGATACGTGCGAAGCCAAAATCACACAGCTTTACCTGTGTCGGGGCAAACAAACAGAGCTTTGAGTGACGTGGACATGCAAATGCAATTTATCATCCCAAATATCACCGTGGGGCCTATTGAGGCATGGAAGCTATACAGTATTGGTCACTATATCGCATCCTCTGTGACATTATGTATACTGTACTGACTATCACACACACACACAGAAATTATGATTCTTCACTGCAAAACAAATCTACCTTTGGGTATTAATAAAGTTAACTGCCTACCTACCTACCTACTACACACACACACACAGTACACACACAGGCACACGGCAACATGATTACCTGAGGGAACGGTTCTGCTGAGGCCAGTAGTACATTTTCAGGCTTCAAGTCACAGTGAACAATGTTTTTGAAGTGCAGATGTCTCAAGGCAACCAGGATCTAGTTCAAACAAAGTACCCAAAAGCCCATATTTAGCTTTCAAACTCACTTGTCTGAATGTATATTACACATTGTCTAAACAGTGTAATGTTTGTATAATCAATGTGGTGTAATCTACGGTGGAAAAAAAGACGTTGCATGAGCACGCCAATTCCCCTAAACCGTTCCGTCTTGACCGGCACCTTACCACGAGGACATATGATCTCATCTCATCTACATTCTCTAGCCCGGGTATAAACTCGTGCTGCACGCTATTTGGCCACGGCGCTGTACTGCACCAAACCACAGTACGCCTGGCTTCCTATCCTGACCCTGACTCTGACAGAAGTCCTGTGGGCCACATCAGAGCTGGGCCCCACCGCAGCTAATGAGCCTGATGGTAATGGTCCTGCTCCTGTTTGGTGCCGGGGACTTGAGGCTCAGGGGCGAGCTGCCCCTTTAATCAGGCCGCAAAGCCACACCACGCTACTACAGGCTGTAATCCACTGGAAGGGAGCGGACTCGCATGCAGTCCAGGCCAATCTACCCATTAACAAGCCCTTATCCCCGCACAGCTGCTCGCCGCAAGAATAAACAGGGCCGGTGCAGAGACAAGAGGTTCACGCGCAGCGGACTGACACGCCTCAGATGCAAAGGAGAGGCGGAAAGGACACTAGGAGAGAGGAAAGACGCAGGCAAGGGTAGGAAGCAAGATGGCAGTGAAGACAAACAGGAAACCAGAACGAGTTTTTAGAAAGGGAAGGCCCGAGGGTGACGCAAGGGTAAAGACCACTGACACGGCCTTGGAAACCAGACCTGCGTGACGAGGAACTTGGTAAGTCGCTCGGGCAGCTTGCCCTTTTCGCTGGACAGGATCATCTCCAGCATGTCGCCGTGGAGCTTCTCCATGACGACGAACACCCTCTCTGGCGTCTCGAACATACATTCCAGGTTGACGATGCCAGGATGATGGAGGTTCTGCACGCGCACAAGCCACAGTCAGCGTGCACTGCTGTGCAGTACCATGCATTGACATGCTATAGACCCTCGTGCATAGGTCCAGCGCACTGTGTTACTGTCTCATTTCCTACCTGAAGTATGGCCACCTCGTTCCGTAGCTGGCTCTCCTGCTTGGTGGGGAACCTCATCTTGTCTATCACCTTGATGGCCACATCTCTTCCACTCTTTCTGTGCTTGCCTGCATTGTGGGGCACGTTACAGTGCATGAGGAACTCTTCGGACTCACGGGGGTTCCCAGAATCGTATAAACAGCTATTGAATTAGCACATACCTCCGTATACAATGCCAAACTGGCCAGATCCCAGCACCTCATCAGAGAAGATTTGGTACACTGAGGAAATATCCTACACAGAGAAGAACATTGGCTAATTACTTTATTGTTTCCACATTTACTGCTGGCAAGAATTCTGGGGTATTTCATCATCAACAATGGGGTGACTTCTGTGTTCCTTAGAATATTTCTGGCAATGCCAAAAAACCACAGTTTCACTGCAGAATGGAGGAAGTGGAACCAAATCGCAACATTTCTTTGCCAGCGGGCAAATGTGGGCCTTGTACGTACCTACCAGTACCGTGACAAAGGCAGATATGTATAAACCACACAGACGTTATGTTGATGCAGCACTCACCACATTCTCCTGCACCTGACAGTTGGACACAGATATGCTGATGGACAGCTCTTCTGCAACGGGAAACACAGCGCTTTCGCATTCAACAACTTTACACGCCATGTTACATCACATTAAACAGCTTGTAATCCTTATGGAATGCTAGATTGCCTGCATGCATACTTTAGTTTTTCCACCACCAGGGCAATGTTAATCACAGCTGCTTGCAATGCGCCATATCGCTGTGTTATGCAGCATTTTATTATGCAATAATAGGCTATAAAATTGATTTGGGAAGTTATCTGTGACTAAATATGTGCTGTATTTCATCATTGGAATTATAAACTCACTCAGGGGGCAGCAGTCATAAAGTCTGTTAGGCTTTATGCTGGTCACTGGTACCAGCCTTGTTAGCATTCATCTTCTGCCTGCTAAAAAGTCTAGTCTCGTTCTCCATTGTTCATTTTATATTCGGGACAGAAACTTATGCATATTTTGTATGCAAGAAATTAGGCCGACATAAAGACTGTGATAATCCTGTAGAGCTGGGGAGGTTGACATTAGGCCGCATTGCATTGTGGGGAAATCACTGTGCATATCCCAACAAAAAGGTCACATGAAAATTTGCACGCTGAACACAGCAACCAAACCATATTTCCTCCTGAAGGTCAGGAGTCTGGACTTAATATTTTAATATTGTGAAAGCTGAAGAGTCAATTGTTTAACATGTTACCTCACAAAAAAGGATTACTCTCTTGGTTGTTACAGAGGAAGGATTGGTCAAGAGTATTGCTTCAGGGAGCACATTTGACTATTGGTAGGCATCAGCTATACAGTATTCCCCTAGTCACTAACACAATAAAACATGAAACAGACATAAACGACTATTTACAAGGGTTATGTTTATTTTTTTTCCTTCAATTTTATAGTTAACATTACTGCTTAGTGTGGTAAACACAATGCAACACAATGGGGCAACAACCCTCTAAACCATCTTCTGATAATGAACACAGCTATCATTAATGAATAGCATGTGGTCGCAGAAAGAATCCTTTTCTGTCTCATAATTCAGTTCTATATTACCCAGGAGACTGCTATCAAAACCTGAAGCCCTATACCTAACTGCAATAATGCAGGTAACCTTAGTGCTCAAACGGAAGGAAAGGAAAGAAACCCTAGATAAGGTATTTAAAAGCCAGTGTAAACTAAGCAGGCTGAATAACTACAGTACCGGTGCCATTTGATACTCATAATTGCAGTCAACATCAATGTCTTCCTCATGACTGCTGAAGACCAAGGTCAATTCAGGAGTCAGGACAGAACTGAAGATATGTCCCGATATGACCTCTAGAACTCCATCTCAGTTTCCCCACAGTCATTTCAGGACATGTCTGTTGACTCATATCTAGAAATCACTTTGAAAGGCTCACCTTCCCTGACCAACATACAGCAGTGCTTTGAGCCATGAGCAAAGACAGACCCGATCATGAAACATTTACACCACACCCTTCAGTGGGCCACATCAGAAACAATATCCTAAGGGTGTCATGTCAGGCGCTGTAAAACAGCTTGCACTACAATACAATGAAGACAAGTGGCATAGCATGCTCTGCATAGCCGATAACTCACAATACACCAGGTGCAGATATGCGATGACAAACGCCATCCTACACTCAAACAGAGAACCAGAGATAACCAGATCTACTTACTGTGGTCCTTGCCTTGCCCCGTGGCACAGGCAACACTGGGCTGGGGCGTAACAGGCATCAGGGCCTGCCTGATGGCCTTCTCCCAACCCTGTGCCACCTCCACGCCCACCCCGGACGCCGCCAGCGCGGGGCTGTGGTAGTGGCTGCCGTTGTTCTCCCCGACGTAGTACACCATGGTGGCCGTGAGCACCTCAAAACAGTGGGGGTTGCTGCCCTGGGCCAGGCTGCTGTAGTCTCCGGACTGTTCCAGCTGCAGGATCTCAGACAGGGGGATCTCCTGCGGAAGGACAGAAGGTTATAATCCGTGTGCCGAGGCTGTGCTGCGAGGCTTCCCTGTGGAGAAGGAATGGTGGGAAACAACAGCAAATTTCATTAGACAATTAGTCGGAAAGAAAGATAGAAAGAAATCAATAAATAAAAGAATAAATAAAAGAATAAATAAAAGAAAGAAAGAAGTGTTTCAGTAGTCCCTAAACTCATTTTACTTTCTAATTGACACGTACAATGAACTCACTGCAGAACCACTGACGACTCCCTGCCTGTTGCAAAAGTAAAATCAGCAGAGAACTAGTCAGAGCTCGGGCCGCCTCTCTTCCCTCTCGCTCTAACTGGAGACACACGCCGAAGTGGCGCGACCAGAAGCAGCAATTCGAGGACTTTAAAAAATACCCCCCCCACCCCCTTGCCCACCCCAATCGCCGCTAACCTTACTGTCAAATCAAAGGAGGGAGGAGAAGCAGAGAGAAAAGAGAGAGAAAAAAAATCAACAACACTCAGAGACAGCAGCCAATGGAGGGCCGTGCACATGTGCCGTCCCTTCTGCGTGGCTCGCCACAGAGTATCAGATGAAGTGCTTGTGGTTAGGAGAGACGGGCCACGTGAGCGGGCCCTCGTGGCGCCGTGAGTGCTCTGCTCCCCTGATTACAAGGCAGGGCCTGCCCGGGGCCCCATCTGAGCACCAGCAACTGGCGCTACCGCTAGCCGCCAAAAGACGAAAGACACGGCAACTGCTGTTCCCCAGGATAGTGTACCGTGTGGGTTTGTGTGTGTGTGTGTTTGGTGTGGGTGCACACTTAAGTGTGACAGGAATCAATCTGGCAGAGACGGAGAGAAGCCCCCATACCCCATAAAGGGTCCTTCAGAGAAAGCCACAAGTACTGGGGTGCTCATCTTAAAACGCCTTTATGACTTCCAAATGGAGAAAATGTCTGCCATGCCCGCCAAGCAAGCTGCCACGCGACCCACGCTAATCAGGAAGAGGGAGAGAAGCAGAGAGAGAGAGAGAGAGAGAGAGAGAGAGAGAGAGAGGGGTGAAGAGGATGGGGGCAGCAGCCATGTTCTGATAAACAATGCCAGAAATGCAGTGGTTTTACGATGTACAGTACATTAAACCCAGGTACAGCAGAACCTGTTAGACAATGATTATGCTATCTGTACATTAATACAGATTTTTTTGTCCTGCACCACACTATATTCTGTTTTTATTATAATTTAAAAACCACAAAAATCTATCTGTTTAATAATGCAATAAAATACCACATGAAGTGACCAGCAAATACACCCTATTCTTGGTGGTGTATTTATGTTAAAATACAGAGTTGCAAAGCAATTTAACTGAATGCATAATCCATCAATACAGTACACTCTGATTCTGCATACTGGAGCTAAGTTGATAATACATACTGCAGTAAACTTTCACTGTAGGAACAGTGAAAGAAATAGATCTTGAACTACTAATCCCACTCCAGTTTTCTAAAGTAATTTATCAGCGGAATTTGATTTCACTTTGATGTAATGAAGCTACGGTCAAGGTTTTTACTGACATTGGTGTCCTAACAGATGAAAAAGTTATTGATTTCTATGAATAAATACCGTATTATCGTTTTTAATCTTTTTTTTTTAACCCTCAAGAGATGGAGCCTGAATTTATTTCATAGGTAGAGAATAGAGGAACCTACTCGTAGTGGTTTGCATGTTTACCCATAGAGTTAGTATTGGCACAGCTGCTTTAATGCCAAAGGAAGCATATAAATGCAACGACTCTTCTCTGACCTCGCACCGCAATGGTGGAACGAGCTTCCCGACTCAGGAGGGTAGAGTCACTGCCCAGCTTTCACAGGAGAACTCGAGACCCACCTCTTCAGAGCCCATCTGGACTCCTGGCCTACTGACACCTCTACCTCATAGCACCAAAAAAAGAGAGGAGAGATAATTTCTCTCTATAGTGTTCATTTGATTATGCTCATTATAAACTGTTCTACTGAAGAATTTGATCTATTCTAGGTTCTTGCAATGCAACTCAAGGTACTCAACATGTTTAGCAGTAACTGTAACAGTCACTGTTTTAGAATGCTTTTCTAGAAGTAATGCAGAGGATGTTAGCTACGTACTATCGACAAATCTGCTTTTAATATCCTGTGATAAAAAAAAAGAATGTAAATTATTATTTCACCTTTAACATGTGCATACGCTTCGACAGCCACTCCTACCTAAAACCCACAATGTACACACCCCACCCACCCAATAAACCCCCAATCCACCAACTCACTCACAAAAATGCTCCATGTTGAAGTATTTATGTTGCCGGCCAGTTCTCCCTCCCTGTCCCAGTGTTTAATTACTGAGCTATTGAAAACAGTAGCAGGATCTTGACAAGACAGTGTCCCACACTGTTCAAAGCTACAGTTAATACATTTAACATATCATTGTAGAATGTAAAATATTTAAATCACAGGGATGACTTACCAATTAGAGTAATTAGTCAAAGTCAAAATATTAGCACTATGACAAAAAAAAGAAAAAGAAATAGAAATACTGTATACAGTATTGCGCATCCATTCTACAATTATTATAACCAAAGTACATTTGTAATAATAATAATAACAATAATATTATAGTGCTAAAGGATATGATATATTTGACTCATAAGTCTCATAATCATATAATTCAGAGTTTTAGACCCATCCCATGTCAAACCACTGTGAAGGTCCAATCGTGTACAGTTGACAAGGTGGCTAAAGGAAAGAGCATCGTTAGCAAGCTATAGACTTTCGCTTTCTACACAAGCAAAACTGGTGTCAGTGTAAAAACCACAGGGGATTTTTCAGACAGCTGGACTGACCACAGTGTAGTTTACAGTTGCTACACAACAGCAACTCTTAGTCAGACAAACAGTAGGCAGATCCAATTAGCATAAACCTTCTATATTTATGAGAAATTAAATACTATGAAAACATAGACACATAATAAAGAGTTAGGTAGTATTATACAGTAGGTAAAGCAATGGGATGCGTTGTATTATAATATAGTTCACTTATGACCGTAGAAATCTACAGTATAAGATTTTGAATGAGGAACATGATTAAAAAGGTATGGGTACCTTGTAAAACTTGGCTCCGGTGTCATTCTGAAACAGACTCAGACTCTTGCTGTCCAGCCTCCAGTAATGTCTCTTCCTCTGAGGAAGGGAATGTGAAAAACATTACATTGCAATGTTGCACAGTGTTTAGCCAGCAGCAGCTTGCACATAGACACATTACTAGAGAGATTGCGTGTAGCGCGAGTTTCACAGAGGAACCTTGCATGCTAAACTATGTATTGGCCTATGGTGTTGGCTCATGCCTGTGGCCAGCTGAATTAGGCTTGCCTATAGTTTTTACTTGTTTTATAAGACGAAACTAAGACCAAAGCACTACCAAACAAAACCATAGTAAAATAATGATGCTAACTATCAGAAATATAGAATAAACACTGCAGTATACTGGTATTCAATGTATTCCATTTCAAACCAAGTGTGTTGAAACATTTGAAAGGCTAGAGAAAGGGCTTTTGCCCAGAAGCTAACCCCAGCAGATTTGAGGATGTGGTTCTCTGGTGGGTTATGACAAGGTTCTGGGGGTATGGTGGGGTCATGACAGAGTTCTGGTGGTACGGTGGGGTCATGACGGGTTCTAGTAGTGGTATGGAGGGGTCATAAAGAGGTTCTGGACCTTACCAGGTTGTCTCTGCTGGTGTAGTGGACCATCCAGCCCTCCTTCACCACAGTAGAGCTCCGCCTCTTGGTGTGCTTGATGGACTGGACCACCCGCATTAGGGGGATGTTAGTGATAGTAGAAGGACTGGACACACACACACACACACAAACAATCTCAGGCCACAGCAAAGACATTAAAAGTGAAACCATGTCTTCAAATTACCTACTCTCTAGCTTCCCATCAATGTATTAACACTCACAAAAATAAGTAAACATCAACAAATAAAATTTAAAAAAAACATCTGCTCATACCTAATGATCTTGATGGATTCCTCATCCTTCTCTCTGTCCTGGAAGGGGGAGTCCATGTAGAACATCTTCTCTTCTGGAGTAGAAGGCTCCTCTGGGTCGTCTAACCCTCTCCCTTCAATATCAGAATATTGGCCCGGGCTGGCTGGCTCTATCAACCAACCAACAACTAGTCAGTCAAACTGTATTTGTAGCAGCACATTCACAGAAATGGCCCAACACATTGTGCTTTACATAAGATAAAATACATGTTATAACAACAGAAATAAAACACAGACAGTGAGATAAACAGAATAAAATGGTAAATAAAAGTGTAGATTAAACGTAGCGTACTTGAAGGCCCTTTAAATACACAATTACATGGTAAAAGTAATTACATTTTCTTTGTTAGTATAGCACCTTTGTTTTATCTTCTGTATCTATAATTCATGGTAATAATAATGAAGTGCTTTACTAATACAACAAATATTATTGTTACCATTATTATTATTATTATTATTATTATTATATAGCTAAAACCTGTCACATACCTCCATCAAAGACCACCTCTCCTAAGCAATCCCTTGGTGCCTTCGAAGCACATCGCTTATGGCAGTTGAACCTACAGTCTAATGCATCATAAGGAAGGATGGCAATAAGAAACGTTAAAATGATGACTATCAATATATAAAACAAGTATATTTAAATCCAATTCAATCTAAATCTAGTGAAAAATGTAAATTGAGAAAAACAAAAAACAGTAAAAAACTGCCATATTAATATTTGATTGCAAAACAGACATCTTCATCAAACCGTGACACGCTTGCTACCTTTACACTGCATGCCCTGGCGGAAGAGGCCCTTGAGCAAACGCTTGCAGTACTGGCAGATGGTGGGCCGGGTGTAGGTGTGGATGGCGAAGGTGTGTGGCACCTTGACCCGGCCCAGCACCATCTTCTCCATCCAGATGGGTCTGCCACTCCAGGAAGGGATCCTCTTCCCTGCCTCCTATGGAAGGGAGAGGATGTGAGAATAACAGGTGGAACATAATATAGGGCAATATAGAGAACCATGCAGAGGAATACAGAACGATTGGGACAGGCAGATGGAAGAGTTTGAAGGTCCCACATTATTTCCAACTGTCTATTTGCCCTTCATACATTTTTGTGTCAGAGCCTGCAAATGTTAATAATCCTTTTTCCACCAATCAGAACTTACCTCGTCCATGATGACCACGGCATTCTCAGCAGGTATTGGCCTGGGGACAGAGAGGGAGGGGCCGGGCGTGTTGGAGAGCCGTCTCTTCCTGACTCCGGTACAGTTGTTTGGGATCTTGAATGCACAACGTTTGTGGTAGTTTAGCCCACATCCTAAAAACACAGAACATACATAAGTCCCAAAACGATATGGTTTTGCTAACAAGATTTACTTATGCGTGTTTAAATATTGTGAAACAATGACAAGGTGGGCTAACGCAGAGTTATGATATGGATTCCTGTCCGACAACCATCTGCTAGTGGCAAGTACTGCTTAAACCATAATGAATTCCCTTGAGAATACATGAAATGCTTCCAGGTGATATACTGTAAACTACACTGAATCAAATGATGGTAAGCTGACGTCTCATAAATCTACAGGGATCCGTATGTCAAACTGTCTATGTCCAGAGTAGACCAAATATTTTTCTTCTGCTCTTGAATAAATAATGTATCTCCTTGAAATCTTTTGAGTGGTAGAGGTGGTGTGTGTGTGTGTGTGTGTGCGCACGTGTGTGCATGTGTGTGTGTGCGTGTGTGTGTGTGTGCGTGTGTGTGTGCGTGTGTGTGTGTGTGTGTGCGTGCGTGCGTGTGTGCTGTGACAAAAGATGGACCTGCACAAGCTAGGGTGCAGACCTGATAAGTGGATGAGTCAGTGATGGCTGAATCCAAGTCTGGTTTCAACAGGATTCAACAAGAACAGACCGGCGAGAACAGGGCTGGATCAGAAAAACGGCCAATTATAAATGCATATAGACAATTTGAGCTCTAGACTAATGAAGTACATATGTCCTGCTGATGTTCCCATCAGCACAAGAACACAGACTATTTGATTTGCCAGTTAATAGTGAGGTGACGTCAAGTGTGAGCTATCCTTTCAGAACCACTGCGTTTAGAATAATGTGGAGATATCAGACAGTGGAAGGCATTGTCAGTGGGGATATGACTACAGACAGTACTAGTAAGCATTTATCAGCCATTAATAGCCACGTGCTAATAATGGCATAGAGTCATGTAGCAATAGCAGAGACATTATCGAGGACACATGCCACTTCTGAATTCTGAACAGAGCTCTATGGGAGAATTATGAAACGCCAAATATGGCAGCAAGAGAGACAACTGTCTGCTTCATACGTGCCAAGCACAAACCTATTTAACCAGTGGTGCAGTTGGACAGGCGCAAGCCAACTGTTGCACATGTGTAGTAGACGTATCTCTTGAAAACGACTTTTTAAAAAACTATTTTAAATATTTATAAGTCAGATTTGACTCGCAACTGTATGCATATAGTTTTTATGTCCCGGTGACCATTGAGAGTACTGTTATGGCTCTCCTTTAATAATAATTATGATTTAAGATATTTAAATAACTATCATATATTATTTAAAATATTTTTGCACAGTACGTTAATTTAGGTGTTGCTGCAACACCTAAATCTTATATTAACTAATCATGTCACATCCCATAATTTCTTACCTTGTCATATGTGTATGTATTTATGTGTGTGTGTGTGTGTGTGTGTGTGCGTGTGTGTGCATGCGTGTGTGTGCATGTGTGTGTGTGTGTGCATGTGTGTGTGTGAGCACTCACCTTCACACTTGAGGCCCTGCCGGACGAGCCCCCACAGCATCTCACCACAGTAATCGCAGAAGGTGGGGGCTTTGTAGGAGTGGACATAGAGTGCATGGGGTCGGATCTGGAAGTCTTCTACCGTGGCGAGGGCTGCAAATGACACAGCTATCTTAACACGGTGAAGGCAAAGCATCGATACAACCAAAAATGACATTTAGACAGGTTTTTTATTATGTAAAAAAGTACGTTGAGTCAAATAACTGAGTTGATCACTACACAGTATGTGTAATGATGATAGTGTAACATGTAGTGCACTTGTTGTAACCCAGCTTTCTCAACATGAGAGCAACAGCCATGCTATTTCAGTAGAGGGCGCCACATTTGCAATTATGGGAATGTCAGCTTTCTCTAGTAGGCACCTGTTTAAGTAATACAGAATACCCAAAAAACAAAAAGCATAAATACTGTCCCATAACAAAATAATTGACATAATAGCGTTTTTATTTTATATTTATTTTTGCTGTTTGATGAAAACAACACGACTACTGTGGACTTCAATTTTCACTGATCTGTATCAATAAGACACACTGTGGTTATTCAAGATGTGAGCCTGAATAGGAAATGGAGTTGATCGCACTCAAAGCAACCAGCAAATTACTAGACCGCACTTTTATACAGATCTGTGTCGGCCAACGGGAAGTGAAGAACTCCTGAGAACAGTTGCAATCATTTACGTGGCCCTTGTTTGAATGCTGACCATAGGGGATCGTTACCCTTAATGCTGGCTTTTAGCTTGTGTGTCACAATGATATATACATGTAATGACTGAATGAGTGTGTGTGTGTATTAATTTCCCATGAGGTGATTTAAATCTAAAATGACTTAATACTCTCTTGGACATTCTCATCTGTTGTTGTTGTGATGAGATGCAAACGTGAAAAACTAAATGTGACCAATCTGTCCGATAACAAAACAACATTTCTTCTGCCCAGAAGAAAATGTTCTCCCCCCCCCCCCCAAAAAAAACACAGTTCTGCAAGAGAACTGTGAATTCCTTAGAGGAATGTAATTGGCAATAGAGAAAATGTTATAAAAAAAAAGCAGAAATGTATAGTTCCAGATATGTTGCGAAGTGTACATCGCAAAGGCAAAGTTAGAGATGTGTTTTGATGACACCTTTCTTGCCTCAAACAGTCACTGGTTGCATAGTGTAAAGGCATAGCTTTGGTATCTACTACTCAGCACAAGAAAGCCTCTACCTAGAGTGTGAATCCAGCCATGAAACTGGGAACTGGATGTATTCTCAAAATCTGTTAAGTGCAGTGCCATTTCTGTGCACTAAAAAACGTCACCTCATCAATACATTTCACACTTGTGCTCATTAACTTTCTATGCAGACTTCTCAAAATCTACATTTACAGTATGTATCTCATGAGCCCTTTGAGACACGGACACATTTAGAATATTTGCCATTGCAATTGTCACAGTTATGAAAACACATGTTCTCCCAACTACAGATTTTAGTTTGAAGTCTCAGTGATGCTATTTATTTCTTTTTTTTTTGTATTTGTAATTTAAAAAAACACTCAATTAACAGAACACTATAATAGCTACCCCCCCTCCCCCTCCCCAATTGTAAAGGGAAATTAGATGGTTATGGTTAGTGTTTAGGTTCAACTTCAAAGTAGAGAAGAACTGAAGCCAGTCACATGCACTGGGGGCGAACACAGCATCTTGGCACAGAAACATGAATGAGGGCACTCATGAGCCCTTTCACACGTCTAGCCTAACTGTCATACTAGTTAGCATCAGACAAAATCAAGCATCAAATCAGCATGACGTCACAAGCAGAACGACTACAGTAGCCTATATCTAAAACCTGAAACAGATGGTGCTCAATATCGTGCATTGAAATGCAATACTGTATAGTCTGTTTTCTCGGATGACTTGCACACACAGCAGATTGACAGAAGTGAAATGAACATAGCTGCTACTGTGTAGCACTAAGTGAAGCATGATGTTTTGTTATGCATAAACAACAAAAGCTAATGTATGTCAAATCATGAAATGTGTGCACGGAACGGTTACCGCTAGTAACCATTCCACCCAGCTGGACCGAGCTGGGTGGGAAAAGGAGTGGGGAATCAAATGAACAGACAGTCGGTCAGGCCAAACCTCAATCCCCCTGGTGCTAGATGACCTGTCAGTGTCCACAGCGTCCCGGCCTGTTTACACACTGCGGGGCCACTACAATCACTTACTGCAACAAAACAAACCCTCTCCTTTGAGGGCCGGGCCAAGAAAAAGCTGCCTTTACCTTCCTCTCGCAGCGAGGAAGGTATTCACACTGGTTCTCTCCCTCCACTGCAGAGTGTAACAACAGGCTGGTTGGAGAGAAAACTGTGTGGAGCGGAAAAGGTTCATATTTTCTCTGTACAAAATGAAAGGGTTGGGAAAGTGGGTTTTCTCAGCTTGTGTTTCTCCAACACAGCTTAAATCAGTCTGACGTATGAACCCCGCTCATGAAAAAAGACAAGTAGGTGGAAGGTGGAATTAAGACCAGCAGTGGCATGTGGTAGGGCTGTGCTCTTCCCTGAAATGTCTGCTAGCTACAGTATATTGTGGTGAGTCATGACACAGGTCCATCTGAATTATTAGAGTAAGAGAAATTACAGAAAGGCAGAAGAAAGAAAGATGTCAACGAGAGAGAGAGAGAGAGAGAGAGAGAGAGAGAGAGAACTCATTATCAGTCAGACCATCAGAAAAGAGGGCACAGAGCCAACCAGCTGCTATCAAAAAGAAGGAAGTTTGGCAGCATACTGTACACGCTTTAGGTGTCAGATACAAACCGGCTGTGTATATGATCATCAATGTAAAGACAATCTAAGGGAGAGCACTATGTGATGGTGAGCATTTAGCCCAGGGAGTCAGGTGCTTCCCAATGGACAAACAGAACAGACCAACAGAGTAACAGGCTGCAACAGAATAGAACAGGCACGCTCATTATTTCGTCGGTTTCAGCAGTGTAGGGGAAGTTGAATCATTCACAGCAGGAAATGACAAAGGAAGCCAAGCACCTGCTCTGTTGCTACAAGGTGAACATGCTGAAAAACAAAGCTTTTCATTATACAACTGTTCTCAACATGAGGGTCAATACTGAATGATATTATCAGCTTAGCTACAATATATGTAAACACAGTATTTGTTGCATATAGTGAAACGGGAACTAGATGTTGCCAGAGATGGTGCCACGCTTTCTGCAACCACACATAAATCACAAGTAATTTAAGAGTTTAATTAAGGCCTAAGCACAGGTCACACAAATGTACTGCAAATGAGCTGAGAAGTGTAGCTGAGAGGTCCTGGGTCGGATCCTTGGCATACGGGCCTAATTGGACATACTGTATACTGAACAAGTTCTTCCTTCTCCTAATACTTACAATAGTAATAAATTAACAAATTGTAATTCTTTGCAGGTTACAAATGTGAATATTTAATTATTGAAACATTCCAGGTTAGGTTTGTACTGATACTGAACATGAGATTTGAATTCACATTTTGAACAGCATATGAGCAAATTAAACTTGTGTACGCGTGGACTGTAGATAACAGCAGACTGTGAAAGCAAAGCATGCTTTCATACGTACCAGAGAGAACCACCTCAATCAGGTCTCCTTCGTGGATGTCTTCCACAGAGGTGAGCCTCTGCAGGATGTTCTCATCGTTCAAGTCATGGCGGAACAGCAGGATCTTGTCGTACATGCCGAAGAAACCGCACTCAGGAAACTGGAGAGAGGGTGGAAAATATGAAGAGTCACACTCTGAGCACGGTGAACGGCAGTGGAAGCGAGGCCAAAGGACCGGCCAAGACACAGTCTAGACCTGTGGGGGTTGCCAGACGATGTCTAGATGATTTTGAAATCATAATCTTTTAGTATTATTATTTTTTAATCTAATTTTATTATCTTTAATCAAATGTGAATACAACACATTGTTTTGCTTGTGATACGTTGTGATCCATTTCTGTTTTCCTTAGGGGTCAAGGGTGGAAAATCCTTGACCCCCTGAGACCGGGGAACCTGAGAATGTATTGCTGGATGGAATGAATGTGCAGATATAGCTGGGATTTTATTATTGTTTTATTAATTTCGTAAAGAAGACCACCAGCTCAGCGGAGATATGGAGAGATAACCCATAACTTAGATGCCCTCTGCAGTCCAGTCATTACACTTCTCCTCTATCAAACGAATGAGAGAGAGAGAGAGAGAGAGAGAGAGAGAGAGAGAGAGAGAATGAGAGAGAGAGAGAGAGGGGGCGGGGGGTGACATCCTGAGAGGAGTGGAGAAGAATCAGCATGCAGGAAGTTGACAGCCAGTCAATACTGAGTCACATCCTGTACTAAGGGCTGCACAGAGCCTGTTCATGTCAGGAGAGGAGGGTTACACAACACAAATGTTGGCTCGCATGAACACGCACGCACACACACACAGCTTAGGAACACTGGTTTCAGCTTTAAAGTAAGTTTCATAGCTGGAGTGCACTGCTTTTATTCTCACTCTCATGCCAAAGGTCACGTCGGGCCAATTGGGTCTTTAGAGGCGCAGAAAGAAAGCAAAACAAACATCTGCTATTGGCTCTCTACTCCACTGCATCTCCCTAAACTAATGGAAGAAGCCGTGTGGTCCTCCAGCCAAAGCTCTCATCCCCACCATCGCAGGCCGTCACAATGCTTCTTGTCATCCTTCTTCACCCATGACTCCCTACATAGCCGTGCGAGCTACTTCTCTTTTTACTGTGGTCACAAATGCTGGCCAAGATAATGGCCACGATCACGACAGAGTAAAACATATCTAATCAGCATGTTGCAATACATATAGCCTACTAATATTGCATATTGTGACCACACATGTATACAGGGGTGAAAAAAACTATGTCTGTTTTCTTATGTTTACGTGTATCTTTCCTATTAATTGTATGTCTTATGGACCACGTGTGTCCTTAATAAAAAGGTTTATCATAAAATTATATTTTGTCTCCTAAAATCATCTTCCCAAACCCTCCCAAATACCCTACCAAACCCTAACCGGCCTATCACAGGCCAGCTCCCAGAGAGCCAATCTGCTATGATGGTCACAGTGAGCAGATTAGTATGGTGGGCATAACATCTGTACCCCTTCCCCCCATGCAAGGGTCAAACACAATGAGCTGTGCAGAACAATGCCAGTCACCGGAGTTGTGGTCAACAGTGCCAGCGGGTGCCAGGGTTGTGCTCCACTCGGACGGGACAGGCACCTGGAGACTCTCCTCTGCCAAGACACACCATGCACCAAGCGGGTGAACAAACCAGGATGAAGACTGTGGCATGATAGAGTGAGCAACAGGATGCCAGAGCACAAAGCTGCAGGACAGAGCTGTAGTAGACGCTACAGCAACACAACATTCAGGGCGGTGATGTGAAGGGTTGAAAGGCGATCAGCACGCAGTGAATGCAAGCAGCTGGACAGGGCGATATCGAATGTCGCTAAAAAGTACACACACACACACACGAACACACGTGTATGGAGATAACACAATGATCTTACTGTCAGGGATCCCTCCTAGCATGCCATGAAACTGATGGGATGATAAGACAGAATGGTTTGGAGTTTGAAAGGGGGGGAATCGACCGCAGATAAGATGCATGAGGTAAGGGTCTCCAAAGCCTGTATGGGTTTAGCTAAGGGACACGGTCACTTATTTATCCCTGACCTTTCTTATCTGATGACTAATGCTGCTAGCAAACACAGACAGATCCCTGACTGAATTCAGCTGCAATGATAGAAATGTGGACACAGCTAACAGGGAGGCATTGTGAGGAGATAACCTGAGTTTTAGATGCGAAATGCACACCGGGGGCGTGCAGGCACGTGCCTGCATAATGGAACACTTCCAGCTGCCTGTGATACACCCCACGTCCACAGCCCTGTCACCCTTTGAAGAGATTAATATTATATGGCTCCAACCATCGCTGCCCCCGGGCGGAGGGGGAGGTGTGGGGGGGGGCATCCTTCCTGCACCGGCAGCAGTGTCACGGTGAGGTTTTCCTCCATCCGTCTGACATGCCAGCTCTAAGACCCAGGGGTTAGGTCTCTCACACACACACACACACACACGCACGCACACAGGGACATACCTCCTCATATTTGACCACAACAAACACATTTTTATTTGAAATCTCTGCTCAGTCTCCTTTACTTTATTATTTGTATCCTGTATGTGTAATATGTATTCTCCTGTTTTATTCAATGTATTTATATTATGTGTCTTTGTATTTGTAATGTAAGATGCCCTTGAGTGTCTCTTAAATAAAATGTATTATTATTATTATTATTATATGTGTGCGTGTCACCATCAAATAGCTCCCAATGATGGAGCATTGAAACAGAATGCCGCACACAAATTCACACGGTCTCTCGCTAACAAGCTGATGTGAGCGCACACGTGAATTCCACCACCGCCCACCCACCTTCACACGCACACACACACACACACACACACAATCCCCCTACTGCAGACTCCCTCAAACAACATCACATCTACCCATCCCACACAGTGACTAAGCCCATAGAGCCTAGCCATGTCTTTTGTCAACATCAAGCACACAGGGCCTTATTGCGCACATCCTTTTAGCCAAACAGGAGCGGCCACACACACACACACACACACACACACACACACACACGCACGCACGCACACGGAGATGTCGCACAACAACCGAGCTGTGTGTGAGGTCCACAAGTCAGCCTGGAAAGACGAGTGGAATGGGGCTTTGCCGTGGTACGCTTTTGTTGAAGGGCCTAATCTGCCATTGATATGCTAAATCCCGTTAGAAGGAAAAAAAAGTTAGGCAAGAAGAGGGGCAGATGTTTGATGGTGGGGAATTGGGATTTGGACAGACCTGAAACATGGACCTGTTTCATTGGCAGCCAGAAATAAACGGCCTCGGAACAAAAACCTGGTCCCGCTTTAATAACAAAGTGAGGAGTTCTGCCCTAGAACAATAAAGGATGCAGTGTCTTTGGCAACTGCTGCTGCTGAAATCTGAGACACGTAGCCCAAAGGTAATTCATCATCCGTGTCCTTTTACAGGGGATATAACATTATCCATAGTATGAGCCTGGGCTGGCTCTGAGAGCTCTCTGCCGAGCATGCCATGACACAAAACCGTATGTGTGTGTGTGTGTGTGTGTGTGTGTGTGTGTGTGTGTGTGTGTCAGAGTTGGGGGGGGGGGGGGGGGGGGGGCAACAACA
>JAODUH010034875.1:0-21782 GCA_027564835.1 Typhlichthys subterraneus
AAGACATAGGCTAAAGAGTGTGGTTAAGTGAAATAAGGAAAATTTTAAAAGAAATTAAAATTAAAATGACACACACAAAATTGGTGCCACATTCACTTATATTCATCTTACATGAATAAAACATTTATTCATTTATTTAACGCTGCACCTTCATTTTCTGTGTCACCAAACATAACTATTAACACTTTACAATTTAGAAGAAATTAATGAGGTTGTGACTTCATAGGAGCCCCAAGTTAGGGCTGCGCTGAGACGACATAGGTCACAGCTGTCTTTACATCGACTACATTTAGTCAGCATTGGATAATCAAATAACACCTTGTTAACTTGAGCGCCATATCCTATACACAGAACCCCACAGGCTAAAATTACATCTGTTTATTTTTCCTCTGTCATGCTGGCTATACTAGTTTACAGCTGATAAGACTATACGGTCATAGGAAATATAATAATATTTTGCCATGCTACATATTACAATGAATATGTCAATGTAAATCCTATACTTGAATGCCTGTCAGAATCATCTTACGGTCTAAAAAACAGCTCTACTTTGCTGCACCACAAGTATAACATGCGTACACGAGTTGAGACTTGACGTGAGGTTTGTTCGTTGCTACTGCTCACCACCAAATCGGTTCAAAATGAGAAATGCCGACCTTAGTGTGGAAATTATCACGCTCACACAGATTTCTGTCATACACACGTTTCATAAATGAGTGCCATTGTGATTTCAACCAGCACTGGTATAGCTCATTTCCAGGTGCTTTTCTGACAATTTACCAGCAATAAAGTAGCAATTTATTTTTATAATCACCTGCTCTGGAGTGTACTGCCTTGAATATGTTCACACTAGCGCCGGCAACTACATACTCCTAACCAACCAACTTGGTTAATAAAAGGGTTTAGAAAAACCCCTAGGAGGCAGATAACGGGTTCTGAAAATGAAAGCGCCCTCTGTGCGGGTGGGAAATTATAGCATGTCCAGCTTTACCTCCGTCTGCAAGATAGCAGCTCTCTGTTCTTTTGCCGTCAGGGACTCTTTCAAGACCTCAATGTGCTGCTTGCTGTCTGAGAACTGGTTGGCGAGCGTCTCCAGCTTGGTCCGCAGTCCAAGCATCTCTGTGTCCTTTCTGGACAGATCCTGCTTCACCTGCTCCATCTGAAGACATAGGTGCATGTACCAGAAGGGACGAGGAATAGATACATCTCAAAAGGCCGTTTTATAAAGATGTATGCAACACAAATATGATCAAAAGGGCTGTATAACGTAGCATAACATAGTATAGCAGCCAAGAGATAGATATTAAATAAACATTTGGAATACATATACTGTATGTATTCCAAAGGTGTTGAATACATGAACCTTATACCAACAAGCAGAACTATATGAGTCTTAATCTGTGTAGGGCGTTTGAGGACTGTGGGTATATTGTTACACAGCCGACCTTGTTCTTCATGAACTTGGTGTGGCTGCGGTAGACCTCCATCTGCTTCATCTCCTCCTGGCGCTCCTCGCAGCTCAGCAGCCCATTGGACTTCATCATCAACAGCTCCTCCTCCATGTCCCTCAGACTCCTGTCCATCGAGTTGATCTTAGCATCCTGACACAGGAAGGTTGGACACAGGGTCACACACAGAATGACACGCAAAATTACACACACACAGCTCTAGCTAGCACACTCACCTTCATGTCGATGACGGTCTGAAGAGCCTTGGTTTTGGTGGACTCGGGGGTTCCTTCGTATCTGCGGTGCAACTCCTGTTGACGGGATATGGAAACGACATAAGGACTGTGTGGAAAGAAAGAAAACGGGAAGCAAAACAACAACAACTTACATCTCTTAGTGCACCGATCTCTCTGTCTCTTTGTTCCAGCAAGCTCTCAAGGTGGTGTCTGTGCATCTCCGCATCGGCCAGTCTTCTAGTGCGCTCTTGATCCTCCTCAGACGCCTTGGCAGATGGCCCTGGAACAGCAACAATTAGAAACCTTTACTGAAGGATACAGGAGCCATTGCCAGTTAACACCATCTGCAGAATAACTAACAGTCTCTCAATTCAATCTTATCCACAGTAATAGTGCCCTCCAGCAGGGCATTTGACTGCAGCAACAAGAACATACTATGTATGTAAACAGTATTATGAAAATAAGTTAGATAAATTACTATCTAGAGCATATTGTCGAGCAAAATGTTGTCCAAGTCATTTGTATAAATGTAAATGAGGCCACTCTAAAAGGCCCTATCTTACAACCGGCGCAGTGTGGCGCAAAGCAGGAAGTGTCTTTGCTAGCTTCAGACCCACGCCGTTGTAATTTTCCCGTCCAGTGCCCAGGTTGTTTAAATAGCAAATGCACTTGCGCCCATTGGAGCACTTGTGGGTGTGTTGGTCTACATGAGGTGTGGTCTAGTGCATTGATATCTTGAGGCAGCGGAAAGTGATTGGATTTTTTAAAAAGGGAATGGGACATGACTGATTCATTTATCATATGTTACGCCCAAAATAAACCCATGAATAATGATGACAGTATGTCAGACCCTTTTTAACCTGGCGCACTGACCGTTTATCTGCCGTTAAAATAGCAAAAATGGATTTGGACACGCCCTAAATGCAGTTTGCGCCTTGCGATTTAGACTATGCGCTTAGATCGATAAAATAGAGCCTAAGTTCCGTTGGGATGAAAGGGTAAAACAGCTAATTAGAAATGGTCTTGCAAATATTCCTGGAGGCCTAAGGAGAGCTCGTCAAACCCACCCTTGCTCTGCAACATCTCCAGAAGCTTCTTGATGGACTCATCTCTCGCCCCCAGTGTCTGCTTCTGCGTGTCGATCCTCAGCTCCATCTCCTCCAGGGTCTTCCTCAAGAGGAACAGCTCTTTGGCTTGCCGCTCATGCTCTCCCTGCAGCCGCCGGTAGTTCTCCTCGCTAGGTTCAGCGGTCAGAGACAAATCGCGCCCGTGTCTGGATGGGTCCTGCTGGAACAGCTGGTTCAGGTCCCTCTGGATCCTCAGCTCATCCTGAAGGGCTTGAACAGTCATCTGCAGATGCTACAGCCAAAGGAAAGAACATTTGTAAACTGCATGTCTATTTCCCCTACAACCTTCGTTAGTAAGCACTAATGAAGATGTTAAACATATGCAACGTTAAAGGTTAAGTCAGCTATTGCAAGCGAATTGTAAGCCAATACACATTTAGTAAAATTCACCCATTGTCTCCTCTCATTTCGCTAGTTTACAGTTCTCTATGCGTTTTGGAAAAAAGAATCAGATACTTTTACACAGCCCCGGCTCCGTAAATAGGAACATAAACAAAGTGGTGAACACCGCTCACAACAAAGCCGTAGTACTACGCTTTGCTTCACAGTGCGTTTCGATGTGTGGGGCGGCACCGCGGAGGAATATTGTTTTCATTCCAACTCAAATTTAGTCAGCATTCTCGCAAATGACTGACACCGTCTTTAAATACGCAACTCATCATGCCATAGTTTTAATATTTGTAAAGCATGTAATTCTACAAGCCATTAGAGAGCGTTTTATAATACTGTATCACCCGCTATCAGAATTTGCATGTTGTGGGTATACATCTTAACCAAATGTTTTATATAGATCTACTGTATATATTTGCCTATGTACTTGAGCGTTTTCAAAGGCGTCCTGAAATTATATTATTATGTTCTCTGAAGAGCTTTGTTCAACCTCCACTTAAGTCTCCAATGCAACCACCATTTAAATATTGATGTAAACTACCTATAGAAAGCCCATAACTTACAGTTCTATTCTTACAGAGGATTTTACACACGCACACACAAAATAATTGATAGAACTTTGTATTGTAAACCTAGAAATGTTTCAATTGCAATTTTTTTTTTTTTGGTGTTGTACCTTAAAATACCAAAGTGTTTAAATTAAAAATGTATGATGCACTCATACAAAAGGATCAAAAAGACAAATGTATTTTTGTCACTGAAACACAGGATGCAAGACACCAACCCCTTTTCATGTTAATGGGTCCTGGTGGAATACTTTGTTAATAGTCTGCCTCATATGACTGAGAATGTATTGACGCCCCGTGAGGTAAAACCACAGCGGCCTGGCCTTGTGGACAGTCTTACATTTCATGCCTGGAGAAACACAACTGGTGAAACTGAATCAGCCTCGTATAGTGTTGCATTGTTTGTGGCATTTGATGCCACAGGCACTTGGCAAGAGCTGCTGTGAGACCGACACAATGCTGTATTACACTCCCTGGTTTACAGCAGCTGTGAGGCTTTCAGACAACAAAACAAAGGGAGCGCTCCGTGTCTGCCTCTGCCTATTTCGCTCCTCCTCTTCTCCTGCTCATTCCCCTTCAAATCAGTCGCTCCTTGTCTTCCGCACGCTCTCCTCTCCCTGCTCACTCACCCATCACTTCCCCAATATTGTCACCTCCCCTCCCTTTTCAGCACCATGCCACCCCGTGACTAAAGCTGACTCACTGCCGTTGCTGCACTGATATACCCCCCCACCACACACCTTCACACCCATTGGTGTTCACGCTCTGCCTGGTGAGAGACAACAGAGAGGTGTTTCAGCGAGGAGGAGGACAGCAGAAAGACATGTGATGTGATATACTGACTTTACTGATCAAAACAGATAAGCTTGCAGTAAAGTCACAACACACAGTGTGACAGTCCACTTTTCCACAAGCTTTCCCCCCAATCGCTCTAAAAACTATATTAAAAAAAAAAAGGTATCTCGTTAATTTACAACCACTCACATTTGAGTTGACAGAGCATCGTTAACAATTCAGAACTTCCGCTAATAAGTGGGACATTGACACTTTGTCAACAAGTAACTGATTAATAACTAATTATTAGTCAAGTGGCTGTCTTGCTTTCGTGGGAAACAGAAGATGACGGCCATTTCGCCACATCAAAATGCTGCAGACACTCAAACTAATGTGGATGCACAAATACTAATACGCACTCATCGGGAGGCTGGCTCCTGGAGAGGGTGGACATTTTAACATAAGGGTAATTAGCCAGATGCCTTTGTGTGTGTGCTTGTGTCTGTTCTTGCATGTGTGGGAGGAGTAGGCTAACAAATAAAAGCAGACATCTTTGAATTAAAGCAGCCACTGATTAGCCTTACACGTAGTTTGGCATTATGGAGAGTTTGTTACCAGCATGATTTAGTGACTCAACAGTAGTGCACACACCAGATTATATGGCTCCACTACGGCCATTAATGAATTAAACCCCTTGGAAGCAAGCAATGGAAATTCAACTGTACTATAAAAATCTGAAAATATTTTTCAGAAATTGTTCATGTATTCTAATTAGTAATGTGGTTAGAGAAACCTTAATAAGTTACATTTTTCTTAAACTTTGTTTAACCTATGCCGAGCAGGGAGTTAAAGAGCCACCGTTTCTTCACTCTCAGAGGACATAGAAAGATAATGGAAACTAAGGTGATAGATTGATGTGGTAAGGATGGGGGGGGAAGATAATGAACTATAACACAGCGATTTGATTTTAGTTTGTCCCACTTATGATGCTCGGTTTAATGATTAATCAGAAGGACAAATGAAAATGCCATTTAAAAAAAAATCTATTGTTCCCTAGAGATGGTCATTAATATAATATATAGCTGTAGTAAGTATACGCCGTTTTTGTAGTTGTGTTGATACTCTGCACACTGCAAGTCTAGAAATCCACAGATTACAGTAATACTAATTCAACTATTACTTATTTAGTCTTTGATCTATTAAACATGAGCATATAGTGCATCTGTCAAAGACGATTAGCTGGGTGTTTATAAAACATCTCTAACTTTTGCAGTAAGAAAAAGTATTTATCATATATAGTTATCCGGATGCACTGTAAATATGCCAGTATGTTATGCCATGGTTTCAACAGAGCATAATCTTGAATTATAATCCATTTTTTTACAAAAACACCCATCATCTGTACCATGCTCATTTTCTTTGCTTGTGTGAACACAAAATGTCACCATACGCACCTGCGTTTCATCTTGAACAACGCGATATTGTTCCTTCCACACGGTAATTTTGGAGACCTCGTCTTTCCGAAGCGCTCGCTCCTTTTTCAGTTCGGGGCTCCAGAAGGTTTTTATGGAGTTCATGGAGGAGCTCAGCTTGCTCTCCTTTACCTCCACCTCCCGTCGCAACAACTCATTTTCACGCAGAATCTGAGCAAACAGGATGAATATGCAACAGTCAAACATGCCAACAACACCTGCCCTATGCCGTCGATGTAATACATAGAAACCTTTGAAAATACCTCTTTCAGTTGCGCCTGCAGGTCTAGTATGGTGTTATCCCTGGCTTGCCGCAAGGAGTGTGGCACAGTGGAGGCCATGTGGTGGTCCCCAAAAGCCAGGGCATCGCCTGCCATCATACCCCCAGGGAGCAAGGCATTGGTGGGCCCTGAAGGGGCAATGTTTGGGGTACTGGCAGCAACACCACCACTGTTGCTGCCCCTCGACCCATACGTCACCCGCTGCCTACCCATGGTTGTCATCGTCCCGCCACTTTTAGGGATGTGATCAGTTGCCATGGCCACCTCATTATCGCTCAGATACATTGGCCCTGAATTAGCATAAGCCGCGTTGAGAGACTGGATGTTCTCCATAGAAAGAGTCTTGCCTCCAGGACCACCAGGTCCCCCTCCACTACCTCCCGTACTGTTGGTGCGGCGGTGACCCATTCGAGGGGACCGAGGAAGGCGAGGGGAGCGACCAGACTCTGGATTGCTGCCATTGCCTCCATCTCTTCCTCCGCTATGGTTGGCATCTCCTCTGCCTACAGATCGGGCACTGCCGTACATTGTTTGCTAAATAGAGAATGGAACTGACAGCAAGATAAGAGTGCAAATCCACTCAGTGTGTGGTCTGTAACTCTGTCTGCAGGTCGGTTTTATGAATATGCGGTGGTATATATATATATATATATGTGTGTGTTAATAAGAATTGGAAAACACAACATTCATGAAGAACAGGAAAGAGTAAGTGCGCTTCACATTCAGTGACAGGCCAGGCTTATGGCTGTTCCTCTTCAGAATTAAGATACCATCCAGTTTTGAAAATATAACAGGTACCTGCAATGAAAACACAATTATATCGGTATTAGCCTACCACAGTAAACCACGAGCCTCCAAGCTACCCAAGTGTAAAAAATAACTGACTACTTAACATTGGTTGTAATGTTTGTAATTGTTACATTTCACAAATCACCAGCAAATTATTCTATAATGTTGCTTAATGACATTTTATCGTATCATTATGACAGTTTCATCTCTAGAGCTCACGCTGAGGCGCTCAGCGAGGTACTACCAGGCTCCTCCTATAGGAATTAATGTTAGCTGGCCGTCTGCGTGGCCTAGCTAGCTGCGTTAATAACACGGCAGCTAACAGACTGACTTTTCTGCCGTTACGTGCTATGTTGTACTGCTAGTGGATTTGTAGACTAGTCTTCGCTCAACCAATATTGACTGCATTCTTCTGAAATCACATATTGACTAATTTAACAGTTTTATGTTAGTGTGGATTAACATATGGGAGGAAACTTCATAGTGATCAAGGGAAGAAAAATTAATTTAGACATGTACTATAGTAGCCATGACATACAGCGTTATATGGACTGTAGTATGTAAAACAAAATACATGTTATCTAATGTGGTCGATGTAGAGTAAAAATAACAGTTTGTACATACCGATTGCACAATCCTAACGTTAAGAAATACAAGCTTTTCGTGGAGACACCCATGCCATAGCATTTTTCTCTATTAATATTACAACTAGGCCTAATTCAAATTAATCTAAATTCCTAGTTATTTCTTACAATAATGGAATATCAATTGCGAATTTAGGTTATTTGGTTGGGACTACTGTTCATTCCAATGTCTGTGGTCAATCAGAACCATTTTTTCATCGCTAACACAATAGCCTGTAAAGAAAATATCTCCAAGCAAACTACCTTCTCGTCTGTCCCGCGGAGGTCAAATCTGCGTCAATGTCACAACATGTTGCAAAAGTCAATCAGATTTAAGTGTGGTAATTTTCTTTGTATTCTCGATAAAACTCTATCCGATTACCCATCATTTTTCCAGCGGCTCTAGAGAGCCAGGGCGCTTCAGTGACGTCAAGTCTCAAATGCGCGTTCATGACAGTCTTCGCCACGCTTGAATTTCACGTGCGCGGTCAAGAGCGTATAAGATACATTTACTGTAATATATCATGGCATTATTGTAAATGTAGGCAGTAGTCAAATCAGACTAAATCATTTCGAGACGACGTGAAATTTGACAGGGTATATTTTATGCTAATATTTTAAGTTAAAAATTCTGCAATAGACTAAATCGCATTATTTGATATAGTCCGAAGTAGACTAAACGACAGAGAACGTAAGGCGATTCATTTACTTAGTGTACTGATCAACTTATGCAAACATGCCGATCCAAATGTTGCGTAAAAAGCCTACAAATCTAGCCTGTGCTTAGGCCTGTAGTCAAAGACGGTCAACAGAGGGCGATGTTTACCCTAGACGAGCTCTACATGGAAATATTGTTGATAGGCCAGAATAGTATAAAATTAATTTATTATAAAAATACAAAATATAATTATGATGACGACGACGACTGTGAATAATGTTGATGATGATGATGCTAATCATATTAATAATAATACTAGCATAAAAATAATGAATTACGTTTTACAACAAAATTAAGGTGTATGCTATTACACTGTGTAAACTAAGTGCTCAGTCGCAATTTCAATAATACAATTATATTTGTATTATAGTAATAGCCTAGGTTATTGTAATAAAAAACATGCACCGTGGGTCCATAATTTTACTAAACAATGTCTACAGCCATTAGCAATATGATAAACGTCCAACGTGTTTCAAATAACCTTAGCCTGCCTACAGGTATTTGCTCCATATGCCACTACTTTTAAGATTGTATCTCATCTAATGTTGACAAAGGACTTTTATTTCATATAATATTACTTAGGTTTGTTTTATTCTTTTAGTGAACATGCACAATAACGTCTACTTGATAGACTCTACTACAAGTGGTCTACAGACATAAATAAATAGCCTAATCCCAACCTCATGATGTTATTTATATTGGTCTATTCCGCAATTTTGTAATTTATCAATTCTACTCGTCTACAAAACATACTAGGCTATTGGGCTCCATCTGCCTGGACACAGTTAATATGTTGGATAGATGTGTGTTTAGCTGCTCCACGAGTACACACTGTTACACACCTGTGAGTGATGAGGTCATTCATTCTTCCTCTGCAACGCAGGCGCTCACTCCCAAACATACCATTTCATGCTGAGTTTGGAATGTGAGTCTGTGTCGTTCCTTTGTGTACGGCCTGGTCTGCCTGTAAATAAGTTAACAGTATGTCTTAAAAATTCGTGGCACCAATAATATAATTATATTCAACTGTGTTTATTATTATTATAGATATTTGTTTTAATACGTAGGTTTTATTTGCGACACATTAACAATAGCCTAACTGGTGCAATGGATGACGGTCTGATGTTGAGGTAAGTCTACCGCCCGGTGCCGCTGTGACGCTTGGCTGGTGTGTACCGTAGTAGCTATCTGACTGTAAATGCAGCTAAAATAAACGTTACCACCCCTCACAGCGTATAGGAATATAGCAGTATGTTTCGAATACATATTGCAAATACAACGTTTGGTTATATCTATTAACACAAGTAGATGGTGGCGGACGAAAATGCGAGTTCGGCCTTCTTAGGTCTATTTTGTTTGGATGAGGAAGAACCGTCTATCTAGCCTATCTTTGGCAGGCAAGTCGGCTCGCGAATAGCTTAAGCTAGCCACTGTTTCTGTCACTGCTTGCGAGCATTCCAACTGGCATACCGAGCGAACGGGTCCGCTTGTGCTACTAACTGCTCATATTTGTTCACTCAGTGATGGAAACGGGATCTCGAAATGGTAAAAGTCGATGGCTTTAGAATGTTTTGTTATATCAGATATAACTACGAGATAACTCATGCTTAATTGTTATTTATGGGGAGTGTATTTGTAGGGATGTGTAACATCAGATCTAGATGCGTGAACAGTTTAAAAGTTAACACCCGCTAACATTAGTAATGTGTTTTTATGGATTAGCTAACGATAGCTTACACGCTATTTGCTAACCGTTCGCTAGCATGCTAACAAAGAACATTTGCTCATACATGTTTTGTAATGTCTGTTATCATTTGGAATTTAGATTGAATTACATTTTGTGGTCAGTTATATTACTGGAATTGTCCGTGTAACACTGTACCGTATTGTACCGTACAGTACCGGTATTTGTTAATCCAATTCCATAATTGTGGCCTCCTCATTTAGGCCATTTCATACGCTTTTTGGGTGGTAGTTTGAGGTGTAGTTACTCTAATGGGTAAACCAGCCATATATGGATGATAATGATGACTATCAGTAACAATATTTGTCCACCATCTTGCACGATAAAATAATGTGTTTGTTTTGTTCAGTCTAGCACTACGTTACCGGTACGGTACCATTACAGTATGCTACTGTACATCTGTTACGATGGCTACATTAAGTTGTATACTTAACACAGCATCATGTTGGTAGTTCAGCTGCTACTGTACTATTTTAGTGGCTGATATGAATTAGTAAAGAAAGGAAACATACCGGTAATTGTCAGTAAATATTAACCCAGCAATAGCGATTTGCTTTTAGTTTTTCGACTTGGTTTGGATTTTGTTGACTTATTTCCCAATAAGTCACATTCTGTTAGAAGTGTTGATGTGTCACTGGTTCTGTTAGGAAAACGCAATTGTCATACATCAGTGTAACAATGTATTATTATTGTTATTATTAAAAAGAAAAGTTCATAGACTTCTACCAAACTACCGTAATTACAAGCAAGAACACTGTTGGTGTGTTTATGCAAGTAACATAAAAGTACTTTTCTAGAGATCATCCTGTTTTGTAGCTGGACAGCAAGCAACAAGATTATGGGGTCTGTTAAATTCTCCCCAAAAATGGTTTGAGTAGTGGATGACTGTTGGCAGTGTTCATAATATACTTACCACTGCATAACTTGGTTTTGTGACACATCTAGTTGACAATTCATGTTGTTATTTGGTCCTGGAAAAATGGATTAGACCATTTTACATTTGGATTTATCTTGTTCAATGTTTATAGGCTGAGCCCAATCTAACAACCTACATTTGTTTTGTGACTAATCTTTTGTTTTCTCTTGCAGTGACAATATACTGGAGTCTATGGCAAGGTTCCTTTTGCCTACTTTTTGAAGTGTGAGGCCTGGAATAGTCTGTACTGTTCTCAGCCCAAAGTGATTCCTTATGCTTGATAGAAGCTGCTCCCTGTGTCCTGCAGGATGGATTGTGTGGATTTAAATTGTCTTGTGTGTCACCATCAAAGTTATCTGTTTTGCAAAAGCTTTCTATTCTTTTCCATTTACCAGAGAACACCGCCCCTCCCATACATAGACTTTATTCACTTAATATGTCCCAACTGTCTTTGATCAGTTAAAAGGAAGGTTGGAGAAGTTGCAAAACATTTTTGTTTTAAAAGTTCACACTGAAACTACTTAATCTGTACTATACAGAATCTGTATGGAGGAAGTGGAAATATTTTAATCCTTCAGTTAAAGTTTATCCGCTCACTCTCACTGTGGGTGGTGGGATGTCGGAAAAGCCAGACGAGAAAATGGTGAAGTTTTTGGCTCCCCCTCAGAGGAATGTAAACGGCACAGGGTCTGGATCAGACACAATGGTGGGCGAACGTCTGCCGGCCGAGGTTAGACGGCGTCACCACACCATGGAGCGGGACCGGTGTAACCCGGAGCACCGCTTTTTCCGCCGCAGCGTCATCAGTGACTCTAACGCCACAGCCTTGGACCTGCCCCTGCCCAGCAAGATCCCTGTCCTTGCATCTCAAAGGTCCCACTTGCACGACGTTGCGTCGCTCAGGTTCCAGGCTGCTGCTTACGATGGACTGGGGGAGCCAGGCGTCTCTTTGAGCGAGGAGGCGCCGCAGAGCGAGAGCAGGGTAAAAGTGGGGTCAGAAGCAGACGCGGGGGCTCCAGCACAGAAGGCGGTGGATCTTTGTGACGGGGAGGTAGAGGCGCTGGTGGTGGTGGCGGCCGCCACAGCGCCCAGCCTAGCTGCACAAGTGCCATGTCAACCTGGGCCCGAGAGCGCCACTGAGGTTAGGGGGGACCGTGATGCAGAAGAGGATGGGGAGGACAAGGACTCGGCCAAGGCACGCGCCCAGGCGGAGCAGAGAGAAGCAGAGAAGAAAGTTCAAGAAGACATTGAGGAGGCGGAGACCAAGGCAGTGGACACATCACCAGACGGGCGCTTCCTGAAGTTTGATATTGAAATTGGACGTGGTTCCTTTAAGACGGTCTACAAAGGCTTGGACACTGAGACCACGGTGGAGGTGGCCTGGTGTGAGCTGCAGGTAAGACACTGAGGAGGAGTATGTGCTACTGCTCAATTCTTTGTCTTAATATTTAGTTACAGTAGCTGTGTTGACATGGAGCCTATTACTTTAATGGGAATCAAGTTAAACGTCCAACCTGATAGAAAATGCTCCATATAACACCACGATTGGAAGAGAAACTGCCAACCCAATCGAAATTTAATTCCCGAAGCAGAGAGGTAGTATAACTCGTTCTGACCCGATTTAAAGAATAATTCTACCATGTAAACGGTTAAACCCGTTCTCATGCGCATGCCCCGACTTAAGTTTTGTGTGATGCCGGTAAGCTATATTCTGCACAGCCATTGTACAATGGATGTATTATAAGAACAATACAAAGTCTGGACCAATTAACTGTGAGGCGCGCAAATAAGTTAATGGGAGTTAGTACCGGTGTTGTGCACCAGACTCAATAGGTGACATCCCATTGAAGCGGGTAACCCGAAACAGTTAATCTGAAAGATTCCATTAGGAAAGACAAGTGTCCATGTAAACCCAGCTAGTGACAATCAGGTATCCTAGCTTGATTAAAGTGCAATGCGAAGCAAAGCATAGTACTACAACTTGTTGTTGTGAGTGTTGTTAGCCACTTTACGTATAGAAACTGTTTCTCCTATACAGCCAATGCCATTTCCTTTTTAACTGAGCTACAGCCTGCCAATTCTCTTCTGAGACACACGGTCAGGATTTCCCGTTTGGTTGTTTCATTTTGCACGTCATCGGGGAACAAAGTTACTTTTATTTAGCGTTTTATCTCAAGTTGTGATTTGATTGTTTCAAATATTTTTGAGGAATTTCTTTTAGACAATGAGGTTTAGCTACATCTTTGCCAACACCAGAAGTTATCCAAGGTTATTGTTCTGGAAACCTCTTGCAACATAATATTGTGTACTCCTTAAGTTAATACCTGCTCTCAGGAAATCACCTTAGATGTTTCACAAGCGATAGTCTTTCTATTCACAATCACATTTCATTGCAACTTAGTCAGGGTGACGATCGGGTGTCTCATGCTTAATCATAGACTGGCTTTTCTAAAGGAGACTTCACCTTTTTGTTATAGTCATTGAGCCTGTGGCATTGCTTTAAAGTACGTATTCAGATTGTGTTCAGTGACATGATGATCATGATTATTCAGCAACAACACCCACAGCACTTTCACCTCATTCACTGCAGCATGTTTGCATTTTCAGTCATGCTTTAATCCTGTCATAAGTTGACAGAGGGCTAATATCACAGCACATCAGTATAGTCACTGTTGCACAGGAACTCTCAGCTATTGAGATAGCAAACACGTGCCCCTCCCCCCACCCCCCCTGTTCACATGGAGAGAATCTAGCGCATGCTCAGTGCTCCTCTGAAGGCTTGTGTGAATGTAAAATGGGTCAGATTCCTCACAGAGGAATTTGTAGTCTGTGAAGGGAAGAGAAGCAGTCCTGGCCTGCCAAGGCCTGCTTCTCCCTTATCTATTCTTTGTTTCTCTCCACCCAACGTTTTGTATATTGCAGTCTTGCCATTGGTTCACCTCATTCCCTCCATTTAATCTGTTTTATGGCACTTTTTGCTGTTTTTGTTGATCTGATTTGGTTACTTTGCTCCGCTCTTTATGCCTTTAACACACATCTTATTAGGCTTATGCATTTCCATTGAAGTACTGTTATTGTTTCATGGCTCCCTGTTTCCTCTATATATTGCTAACTAAAGGACACTTTTTATTTATAGCTTTACATACAGTGTCAAAAATTGTTCTGTTGATTAGTGTCTTTGCTTTTACACTATGAATAAGTGCCTTTTATTGTAGATCACTTGAGTCATAGTTAATTTTATGTACTGCCTCAGTGCCTCCATTATCTTGAATGTTTTGTATATTACTTTTACGTCTTAGGCAATTCTTAGGCTATATTCACTTATTGAGCAATCCTACCTGCAAATACTGGGCCTGGGTCTTACACTGTTAGCAGTACACTGGACTAGAGGCTTCTGGTACTGAATAGCTACAAGTTTGATATGAACGGTGGTTTGCAAACAATTTTGTTTTGCACAGCTGCAAGCATCTTGCACTGCTTATAACTATCTTAACGTTAGCTTAGCGGCCGTCTCATCATCATTTGGTGTAGCCTGCTCTCGCTGGTTTTAAGGAAAAAGCTGTTCAGACTAGTAGCCTACATTTGGCATTCTCCAACAGCAAGCACCCTTGACTGAAGTTATACAACCAAAGTGAGTTTTTCTTATTTTTTTTTTTTCCAGGTGCCGCTGTTGGGGGCAGTCAAAGGATAATTACGTCATAATTAACCTAGCTTGAGAAAATAATAAATAATATGAGCGGGGCTGCAGTAAAATAAATGAAGAGTGGGCTGCTGTGAGTGCAGTGCAGGCAGCCTAGGGACAGTATCCATTTCAACCCAGTGCCATGACAATACCGGCCCTCGTGGCAAAAAAATAAATCAGACCGGCCCAACGGGAATTGTCCAGGTGCTCCCGATTAGCCAATCCGGGCCTGGGCTTGTCTGTTTAGATCCACTCAAGAAGCTTAAATCTCAAAGCCTCACATGGTTGTTAAAGCTTTCCCATGACTACAGTGGTCTATTTTAGCTTTGAATGTGACCTGTTGGTCATATGCACTCTCGATTATTTTTTGATTTCTTTCTAACCTTTTCATTCAAGATGTCTAATTGCAGTAAATCAATAACTTGGGCCTAGTTCGCTCTATACTTTATTCATTTTTTTTTAGCTGCACGGTGACAGTGCTAGCATTTTCAGGTTCTGAAGTAGCATCATCTACTGTAATCTCAATAGCGGCAGCTCTAGAATTCTAACATGCATGCATGACCTTCATTAGTTACTTTTCTTTTAGTTTACAAGACACTTATTGTATCCGTTGTGTGCTTTTGCTGATATTTATATAAGCATTTCTCAGTTTCTTGCACTTATTATTTGTATAGCGCTATTGACACTTGAGTTGTCAGTGTCTGCTCTGGTAAATGAAATCAAGTGCTACTGCTTATTCGCAGGCAATTAACAGGTTTTTCCCCACAAGGATGTTGGAAGTTAATTTACCCTTTCGTACTTAAAAAATGTTTTTTTAACTTATTTTAAGATGGCTCTCGTTGCGATTATCAAATCCTATGTACAACGGGTTTAAGAGCTGTTTTTATGCTTTTTATATAATCACTATAGTAAATAGAACCCCACCAATTTTGTGAGTTGTTTCTTTCTCTCTCTCTGGGACCCAGATCTAAACCACTGGGCTGCAACTAACCCTCAGTGTCATCATCAGAGCAGAGACCTGACAGAGCCAGCCCACAACATGATCAAAGGCCCTTCTCTTCTAGTCTATTTTTAGCTTCCTTTGGTTTTTTTATTTATTTTTTTAAGTACATTTGCCTGGTTCACCCAGATATTTGATTTCTTCCACATTAGCTGTACTAACTGCTTTTTATTGTAGTTTTTCGACATACGAGGTTCCACTTGATTAGTTCTCTTGTCCTAAACAGCAAATTCAGAGAAATTGTATAATATTTTGCTTGCTTAGCCTAGTGTAGTTTTGAACTTATTTTCCACCTGTTTCTAATTGACAGTGCTGTGTGTAACTCACTGATCAAAGATAGGTGGAGATCATGTGATGTGACTTAGCCTACTTATTTTCTTTCCCAACTCTGAGGTTCCAAACTGCTTGCCAGAGCAATATAATGTAGCATGTCTGCTGACTCTGCAGTGGGTTATAAATTCAAACCAGCAAGCCTTACACTTTGTCACTGTAAAGTCTAATTATCTATTCTATTTTCAAGGTAGTACACATTTTATTTCCATTGTGCTTCGGGCCACATGCCCAAGAGTTCTTTCAAGTCAGTCAAGAGGCCTTGTGAGGCATACTTGAGGTGCTCATGTGATTAGTCAGTCAAGAGATTGACAAATCATAAGACATAGAGTCCATTTTGTAACACCAATCTCTTCCCAGGTGATTCATAATAATTAGTCCGAGACATTAGTCATATTTACAGGGAGAAGAAAAGACTGCTGCTGTCTTTGATACAGTTGTAGCTGTATGTACATACAGTCGGCACGTTGCAGCAGGCTTTACGATAAGACTTCGTCTGTTCAGTGAACTCTGATCACTTGAGAAAGATATTCTGTGTGGCTTTGGGAGATGACGTGGGGACCTATGAATGTCTGTAATGCAGCAGTGCATCCTGCTCGTCTTCACCGCCAAACAACATTACTGTGTGATGAGAAAAATCTTTAATAATGCATAGTACACGGTGTTTACTGTAACATTGCAAATAATAGCACAGCCCAGCCCCAGGCTTTTATTTGCTTCAATCAATAAATTCAACCGTCTTTTATTTGAGGCAGGCATTTAATTTATTTCACATACAACGCCTGCTAAGAAAATATGGGCAATATGATAAAATGTATTTAAGTGAGTATGAATTTATTTATTTTTGTAAAATTGAATTAAAAAAATACAGAATAGGTTGTCTAAGCTAATACAGTTTTTGGCAAATTCCCTGTCTCAGTAAATGGTAAGAAAGTGGTGAACACCACTCGTATCAACAAAGCCGCAGCAGTACGCTTTGCTTCACAATGCATTTCAATGTGTGAAGCGCCACCACAGAGGACCGCGTTGCGATACTGTTTTGCTTTGAGCTTGAAGTTGGCAAGAATGTTTGACCATGCCTTTAAGTTCTTATTTACTCCAGAGACTGCTTGCATAGTTCACTCTCCTTAAAGGTGCTACATGTAACATGTTTAGTTTAAAGGTTAAACCATTAAAATCCCAATCAAAATGATCAAAAGAGGTATAAGAAATATCAGTTTTGATATGTCAAATTCCTCTATACTGCGTAGTAGACATTTTCTGAGTATTCTGGCCCGTAACCTTGTAATTCCACTTTTTACCTCAAGGGGCAAGGCAAGTCACTAGCTTACTGGCAGTAAACAACTGAAGAAGAAACTTGTGTTTCATAGGATCGTTAGCTACTGCATGCTTGCATCCTGTTTCTTTTAATGTTATAAGTAAATTTAAAATATTTATTTCCACACACAAAATTGTGCATTGGAATCAGTTCATAGAAAAGTATTTGAAAATGAGCGTGGATTGCATAAGGAAGTGAAGTATGTCTGAGTGAATAAGCCTATAGGCTAATATGCTCAATGTAGAATATAGGATATAAAAAATATTGTAAGTGAATCTGTTCTTACACCAACATGGTTCTAGTGAATCTATAGCCTAGTAGCTTGTTCATACAAGACGTAGTTACAGCCCAATCGATATGTGCCGATGCACTGGAGTGAATTGCTTTCAACCAGATTAACCAGGAGTACCATATGTACATGGCTTATGCCTGATGCTGACTAAAGTTTCTGTTATTGCAAATAGGTCATCATGATCTAGTTGCACAATTCAAAGTCATTGTCTCGTCTGTGTGTGTCCCAAGCACACCAGACGTGCCATTGATTATTTACAGTTGTGTGGGGTTAGATCATTTAGGTTGGAGATTATCATGAGTTTCTTTGAAGTTTATTTTGCCATGCTACGACTCGCCTGCTGTAGCAGCCCCTGCTCCCAGCACCCCACACATGCAATCAATGGATTGCGCCCAGCCTTGTGGGTGTGAGGGTGCCGCAAAAAAAAAAAAGCCACATTTCCGCCGGGTTTCCATTTTTTTTCTATATGCCTGAAGATTTAGCCCACTTTATAGAAAATACTGATATATATCGTGTATCGGTATGCAACCTAATATCGGGATATTATTTTTGGTCCATATCGCCCAGCCCTAGGCTGGAGGACTCTTTGCAGTTTGTGGGTTATTGTTTGCATTTGCTCTGTTTACGTTGCCGTTTGTGTTGCGTGCTTTCCTTTGTTCTGAGTGTTCCCCGTGTATTGTTGAGTCTTATTAAACGCAGAGCAGTGGCTCAGCTGTTTATGTACTCCTGGTAATTTTATACATGGAGCACCTTTTTATAGAGCAATCTGTTCTTTCCGGTTCTACTCATTAAATATCGGCAGTGGATTACGACACACAGACTGCCAGTGATTGAGCATCTTATTGCCCACATAAGCCTACAGTAATGTAAAATGGGGTGTAAAGTTAAACTAGTATTAAGTATATTTTGTAGGCAGGAAATGTTAATGAGCATAACTAACAACATGTTGCAGGACACAAGGGAAAATGTAATTGTATGCGGTCTTCATTTGACTAACGATAGCAGACGAGCAATCAGTAATTGACAAAATCACACCTTGGATTAGATTTTATGAAAAACGTTTGATTCTTTTGATTGGAGGATCCTTTATTACAGATTAAAGAAAGCAATATAAATAATGGATAACTGTACAGCAGACTGACTTATGGATATTCCAAACAAGGGTAGGGAGAGAGCTGACTTGCAGTTTCTCTCTTTTAGCCTATGCCAATATATATATATATATATATATTGGAGAATTACCAGTAGTACTTTGGAGCTCATAGTTTAAGAAAAATGTATAACATGCGTAGTGCATGTGTTCATCTATTCTTCTGTTCCGTCTATTTGTCCAATCTTCTGATCCGAAACCCGTTGATCTCTGGTTACCGTATTAATGTTGTTATTCATTCAGCTTTTCTCCTCACCACCAGTCTCTTTATTGCTGCCTTCTAACTAATCTGTGCCACTCTCTACATTTTGACAAAGCTTTATAATTAAAGATATTTGCATGATCTAAGCATCTACTACTAGCAGAAGTTTTATTAGGCTACCTCCAAAGAATGATTTGTTTTAAATTTATATATCTATGTATAAAATTCTCTCTCTCTCTGTGGAATTGGGAGGGAAACGTGAAAGCAGAACCACTATCTTGATGGATCCCGCGAGAAGTATGCTAGCTCAGTCAAGAGTCATCCTTAAAGCCATAGCCTGCTTAAATAATATGTAAGCAAGCTGACATGCAAATAAAACTACAAATAATAATTCATAATCCTTTATCTATGTGCCAACATGCTATTTTTAAATCATTAAATACATTTACATAATAAAAAAATAAAGTTCAAGAAAATGTACAGTAGTGGTATACAATGGTATTGTTTACTTGGCTGCCACCTACAATTGTGTATTCAACTCCAAAATGCCCTAGACAAGGCTGCAAGAAACCCATTTATGCTTTTCCTTCTATTTTCCTCTCTCCCCCCCTCAACCTCAACACAATATCCACCAAAGGGTTGAGTTTCCTGGACAACATGGAAATTTGCCAGGTCTCTGGCTAAAGGAAGAATTTTCTCTGGGTTGTTTTCACCACACGAGTTCTCTATAGTAAAGCCTGGTGCAAATGTAGGTCATGCCAGGAATTGCTCATGCAACTTGATAGGGAATATGATTACTGTCTCCTCCCAACAAGAGTTACATTACTATAAACTCACATAACAGGTGTTATTTTCATTGCTCATTCCTTTTAGGGAGTCATTTATTAGGTGTAATATCCCTGCTGAAAAACAATGCTATCATGTTTGCAGGGATTTCACAGGTGAAACCTTCATTGAGCAGACAAATATAATTTTTATCAAGGCTTTATTTGGCTCATGTTAGTTTCAGTTTGGTGCTAGCTAAGCTAAGCAAAGCTACATATTCCGGTGATGTCACAAGACTACGCCAGAAACAAAACGACTACAGCTCTCCTAGTGCCCCAGACTGCATGCGCTTGTTTGCATGGCTGAGCAGTCTCTCCACTAAATATACTCTTATTTATTCAGCTATCATGTTGGTTGAACATAGTTGAAGGCATTTCAATAAAATGTTCTATCCTTCATGTCCACTTCTAATTTGCACACAATCCTAAATGTCTACAAAGAAGCTATAATTTTCTTTTTCCATTTTTAGATTCAGAACAGTCTGTATATTGCAGGGAAAATACATTTGCTCAGTCTAACTTCCAGTCCTTTTTGTAATTGTCTGCTGTTATTATTGAATACCTAACTTTAAGGACAGCACAGCTTCCACTTTATGTCTACAGGTGTTCCCTCTTTCCTTTTAGTGCGAAATACTAAAACTATTGTCATTGTGTTCCCGACAGGATCGGAAGCTCTCAAAGTCCGAGCGGCAGCGGTTCAAGGAGGAGGCCGGGATGTTGAAGGGACTGCAGCATCCCAACATTGTACGTTTTTATGACTCCTGGGAAGGCCCCTCTAAAGGCAGGAAATGCATTGTACTGGTCACTGAACTCATGACATCTGGCACCCTGAAAACGTGAGTCTCAAATTAAGTGTATACGTAATACAGTAGATGCCCCCTGTGGATTTATTATGCTTGACTGCTGCTGTGTAATATAAAGCTGTCTTGCTGTTCTGTGTGGCATTCTAAATAATTTCTATTGGCGTAGAAGTCTTACAGAATCTTTGTTATTTGTAGATATCTCAAACGGTTCAAGGTGATGAAGATTAAAGTCCTGCGCAGCTGGTGCAGACAAATCCTCAAGGGGCTCCACTTTCTACATACGCGTGCTCCTCCCATCATCCACAGAGACCTTAAGTGTGACAACATCTTCATCACAGGGCCCACTGGCTCCGTCAAGATCGGCGACCTGGGGCTGGCCACTCTAAAGCGAGCATCCTTTGCCAAGAGTGTTATAGGTACGACTCCGAATTCAGGGCTAAAAATAACATGACCTAGAGACTATGACTGTATTGAACAATGTATTTTTGATTTTCTTTTCCTTTTGTTTGTTCAAGTGTGTGTGTGTGGTTTAAAAACAGACCACAATGTTTCATAGTGCTCTCAAACCACAGCCCAAATGGAGGCCAGATATAGTTGTACTTGTAGGCAGATAACCGCAAGCCTTTACACTCAAACAGCAAGTTTGTTAGTTTTGGTAATTGTGACAGAATTCTTAATGTACTGTTTCTCTTCAAAAGGGAAAGTGTCTTCTTTTTTTTTTCAGGCACCTACTGGAAGTAAGTAGCGCCTTAAATTGTACTTATTGTTAAATAAAGATATAGTACCAATGCCAGGCCTTGTACTTGCAGGCAAACATGGTCAGGGCCAAATGTATGCCCTTGGCCTCGGTCTTGCACTGGTCTTTGTTCTGTGGTTTGAAAATATGTGGTCTGTTTGCTAATTATGCCGATAATGTTTAACACATCTTTCTATGGGTTTGCCTCTACAGGTTTTTGCTAGTCTTTTGTCTTTCTGTCTTTTTAAAATGTTTCAGGACATCAGAGTCAATTTATTCCAATTTCCAGAGTTTGCCCCCCACCCCCCCGTCCCCCTATCACCCTGCTTCTCTTATCAGCTTTTTTGCCTTTCCCCCCTAC